>JAADYG010000076.1:0-68716 GCA_023338115.1 Phytopythium boreale | reverse complement strand
GGGGGGGGGGGGGGGGGGGGGGGGGGGGGGGGGGGGGGGGGGGGGGAAGAGAAGTAGGATTTAGAATTATATTTGACAATCAAGTTTGATTGGTTAAAGATGACTCTTGCTTCGATCCGTTTTGTGAGAAAGTAGCTACTACTTCGGTGGTTTACATTAGTCTCAACAATTTTGACGTGGAGTGTACCGGAGAACACGACCTAGTTGCAACATAGTAAACACTCATGCTTTAACAAAACCAAAGGAATGTAAGAAGTCGGACATAGTGAAGCCGTCAAATGTGTAAAAATAAGTATGGGATGTTTATTGATGGTTCGTGACCGGCTGGTTCGATTCATTAGTACAATATCATGCTAAAAAATGATCACGTTTGCAATTTATTCAAATGTGGTCATGTGATTGGTTGATAATTGTTCTCATACTGTTTTTTTGTAAAACTAATGTTGACATATTATTGGTAAATCTGTTTTTGTTTCGACGAAAGACTCGAGGTAGGATAAAGATTTGTTGGAGAAAGAACGTCATGCTGACCACCTGATCGGCTTCCGAGGTTTTACAGCATGCTGCACCTAATGTGCGTGTTCCAACTATTTTGTGTTTCTCCAATACTAGAGAAGCTTTGGAGATGCAAGCTTTCCTTTCGCTTCCCGTATAAATTAGCGACCAAAAGTTCGAATAAAGCTCAAAAAGGTTATTTTGTATTGAATCACTTGTCTGAATAAGTTTGTGCATGATATATATATAAATTATAGAGAGTAATGAAAGTGGCCGATTTTCAGGCGAAAGCATAATTCCTGGTGACACTTTTACCTATGAAACCCGATATTGGGGATTGCGAACTTAGCTCCACATACGGTTTTGTAATATTGATACCTAATAAAATTGATGCGTACTTTTGGGCCTTATTTTGCTAAATGGCAGTGAAAGTGGAGTCGATTTACAAAACCTCTCTACTACTGTAGGCGATCGAAAAAGATTAATTCATCCTTCAGCAGGTTTTAGCATTATGGTTGTGGCTGGTTGTTACAGGGATTGGATGCTAGTAAACGTGTGCGTCCAAGTGGTACAGTACAGTTTTTATACAGGACAAGAGCATCGACTCTTCAACCGCAAGTTTCTGGTAAGTTGGTGGCCTTCCTCAATGTGATTGGCTAAAATAAAAATACTCAGACGTCGCAGGTAGGTTTAGGCGACTGCGCTTTCTCTCCGCGCAAAAAAGAAAAACGTGCTCTCCTCAGCACTGCATACTGAAACACAGCCATTTTCCATAGTTAAGGGGAACAAACGGCGTTTGCATCGAGATTTTGGAGAACTCCATTAGACCCAGCGATCGGCCACGAAGCTCCACCGTCGGACGCACTATCTCCAGGACACGCGGACAGGATGGCGCACGAAGAGAACGAGTACGTGTTCGTGCTGACGCAGAAGCTGTCCCCTCCGTCGGGGCTCAAGGCCAGTGGTGAGTCCGTCGCGGACAACGAGAGTCTGGTTGCGATCACGCCGCAGTCGTCCTTGTCGTCTATCACGGGCGACGCCGACGAGCGGGCGGTCGCCGCCGCGGACTCGGACTGCGACGGCAACTCGGACTCGGACGACTCGGCCGAGGTCGAGGTCGACCAGCTTCCGATGGCGATGCCGTTCCTGCCTGCGCTCGACGCTTCGACCGAGATCACGTTGCACGAGGGGTACGAGGAGGCGGTCGAGGTCGCGCAGCGCCACCTGGACTCGCGGCTCCTGGCGTACTCTCAGTACCAGCAAATGGTAGGTCTTCTCCCAGGCACACCCTGATGTTTGATTCCCTTCTGACGTGGTGTTCGTTGGGTTTAGGCCCGCCCGGAAGCGGTTCTGCTGACTCCGCGCCGCCCCAAGACGGACAAGTTCGTGCTGACCGACATGCCGGCGGTGATGGACCGCCCGGTGACCGTCTGCATGGGCTGGCGTCGCGTCTCGGGGGTGGATTCGAACAGCCGCGACCTCCTTCGGGAGCTGGAGGAGGAGGGCGTCTCGTACGTGCCGCACGACATCGCCTACAGCGTCAAGTACCTGGCGCCAGTCGCGCCGTTCGGCGACTGCCTGTTCCTCTCGATGGAGCAGCTTCTGCTGTACACGGAGGAGTGCGAGCCGCTGCCGCCGCACGGGATTCGTGAGGTTGCCACCAAATACTTCCTGGCACACTACAACTCGTGCACTCCGGAGGAGAAGGAGAAGATCGACACGGCCATCAAGAACCTGTACCACCCCTCGCTCAAGGGCGGCTGGGGCGTGAGTCCGATCCAGACGCGTCGCTACGTCGCGCCACTGACAGACAAGGACATGCTGGTCGCCAAGTGCGTGCAGTTGCAGGAGCGCGGGTACTCGTGGAGCAAAGCAGCGGAAATGGTCTACTCGCAGTTCGCGCAGCCCGTCGTCGACGCGCACTCGTACTGCGACTACATGCGCGTCGGCAACGGCAAGAATGCGCACTTCCTCATCGGGCTCAACTACAGCCGCTCGGGTTTGGTGTCGGTGGACAACGACCCGGAGAACCGCCGGGTCGCGTGGGGCGACGACTTTGTGCTCGAGGCGCTGGCCACCGCGTACCAGCGCGACCTGTTCGTCGTCCTGATCGGCTGCGGCAAGATGTTCTTCCTGCCGCACCGCCCGCGCGGGGACGCGGCGTTGGACGACCGCGGCCGCTCCAAGGGCCATGCCCCGTGGTTCTTGCTCATGCGACTGACCGGCAGCGACCGCGGCGGCGACCACTACGAGCCGATGCTGTGCGAGCGCTTGCGAGGAGACGGCTCGCCCGAGTTCGGAACGATCGGCGACTGAGCGCCGCCGCTGCGACTGTGTGCCGGTTCGCGAACCTCTTTGATATTTGCGTTGATCGAGGCGACGGCTTCGGTGAGTCAGTCGGTCGCTCGCTGCCTCTTTAGCTGCTTCGGAACGCGCGCTTGCCAATGACGCGCCGGTCCGCGATTTAATATATATGATGCTTCAGAATGAGGACACGTTGACGAGCGAAGCGAGGACATGTCTGCTGACCGATTAACTGACATCTTGAGGCATAAACACGAGCCAAACGGCAGCAAGATCAACAAGCGCGCGCTGTTGCAAACCGCGCGTGTTCAGGCCGTTAAACCAGCGAAAACACGTAGAGTTGAACGATGGACATTTTACTCGGCATTCGGTTTGCTTAAGCGCCGCTGGGTCGACCGCGACGGCAGCGGCAACAACAAGGCAGAGATTCTGACGACCCGACCGCCCTGGCGGTGCCGACCGACCGGTCAGGACGCGGCTGGAGCAACAGCCAAAGGCGAGCTCGAGCCGCGATCTCGCTCGTCATTTTAGTTGCCCATCGTCTCGAGGCTCTTCTCCCACCGCTCGAAGTTGCCGGCGATCTTGGACCACGCCTCGAACTCGTCGCTGAGGATGGACGGGATCTCGTCCGACTGCGACGACGAGCTGGCAGCTGTACAGGTAGTCGCAAAAACGTTGGGAGCCGCAGGTTAGCATTGGCGGACTCGTTCGTGATGCAATGACCGGGCCAAGCGACGGCGAGACGTACCGGCCGGGGCCTCAGCGGTCTTCTTCGACGGCTTGAGCTTGAAAAGCAACACAAGCGACGTGTAGAAGCCGAGCGTGGCCAGCACAATCTGTACGAGTACCGCATTTTATCACAGCGTGAGCGCTACTCGTCCGCTTTCCTTCACGCCGCCAACTCACACACGAACGCACCTGGTAGTCCTTGGGCAGGTAGGCGCGGACCTTGGCCTCCAGGCCCGTCGGGGGCGGGCCACCGTGGCCGTGGCCGCCGCTCATGAGACGCGTCTGCATGGCGTTAGTGTTGGGGCGCATGGCGGCGGGCTTGGCCGCGACGGCGACTTTCTTGACGAGGCCGAACATCTTGTCTGGCTTGGCGCTCTGCTTCCAACAAGGGGCGACTTGGGCTGTGGAATTCACGACCGCACAAAACGGTGGAAGGGGGGGGAGGAAGGGGGAGGACAGGGGTCGCGCAGCGGGAAGGGGTGTCGCGCAACCACACTCCACTCAATGAATTCAGCCAATGAGATCGCGGCCTTGACTCGTACTTTAGAGAATCAACACCGTACTAAGGGAAACCAGAGTGATGGTCTTTGCGCGCGCAAAGTGCAACCTTCCGCAACAAACTCGAGAAAGGACGGCGGAGGGAGATGGCGGAGGAGAGCGTGGCCGTGCGCGAGCTGCTGGCGCTGTACCGGCGGCGACGGGACGCCGTCAGCAGCGAGGACGGCGCTCTGACGCGTTCCTCGGCCGCGGCGGGTTTCGACATTGCGCGCCGGATCGGCGGGGATGCGCTGCAGCGACTGCTGGCGGACCGGTTGGCGTTGCAGGTAGACGTGGGGCAGAGCCAATACCAGGACCACGAGTTCCTGGACGTGTTGCAGGCCGCGCTGTGGGTCCTGCACGCACCCTCGAGCGTTCGTGAGGGAGAGGAGCTGCGCGTCAAGGTATTTGTGTCCATGCTGCAGGCCATCCATGCGCAGAACGTGCCCGCGGGCGTCGCCGCGGCCGTGAGCGACGTGTTGCTCTGCGAGCTGCAGCATCTCAAAAACGACGACCTCCCGCTGGTCATGGACGAGCTGCTCCGTGGCGTCACGCTGTGCCAGCAATCCCAACGACAGCGGCGAGCCGGTGAGTCTGGCGTTAATTTAACTGCGGCATGTCAGCAGACTGAGGCTAACACCTGCTCGTGAATGCATTGCCCGTGCACAAGACGGACTGGCTATTTTCTACTCTCTGGAACTTCTCCCCCAACTATTGATGCGCGTCGCTACATGCCCGGTCGTGATCCTCCCTGATGGCGCGTACGACTTTCCCGAGCGCTGCTCCGGCAGCGAGTACAGAGACCAGGTGATGCACAAGCTGGTGGCGCTCACGTGGCCCAAGAGGTTCTTCTTGCAGTTCTTGAAAACCTTTCGCGAGTGTCCGCTGACCGAAGCCCAAGAGCGCGAGGTGTGCGCGAAGATCTTCCGCGAAGCTAACAGCGAAATCAGCGTGCGCTCCTCGGATGGACGGGCCAACAACTTTGAGCTGCTGCCAACCGTCTTCCATAATGTGCTGCTCCTCTCACTGCAGATGAAGAGCGCTGTGTGCAAAAGGATATTCATCCACATGCTCGTTGAGCAGTGTGGGCTGTTGGCCAGCGAAGCGGTTGTGCGAGCCGATTACGGAGCAGACGTTAGCTCTAGCGCCTTGTCAAGAACGCATTCCGTTCGCGAAGTTCGGGCGCTCCAGTCGACAATACTCTACCACCTCGACATCATCCTGAAACAAGACGCTGGCATAGGAAAGTTGTTCCTCGTCGAGTACGAAGCTCGGTCAAACACGCTCTCGTCGTTCGACGTGGCGGTCTTGCTGACGATATCAAGTGGGCCACATGGCGTACGGGTCATGAGCTTCCTTTCGCAGCGCGTTGTCCGGTCATACTCCGAGGAACTCACGGAAGGTAATCTGTCGCACCGATCAACTGCCGATTATTTCGTGGACAGAATTCCTAACGTCACGTTTGACTTTTTTGCACAGGAGACGCTGACAACTCTCCAGCAGTCTCAGCTCGCAGTGTCTTCCTACACACTATTCCCGATGCTGTAGACGGAAGCTGGAGTTCTGTTTCGTCACGCATGGTGAGCTTCGGCTTCCAGCTCATCGAGATCCAGGACAAGAAAACGGAGGAGCTGATGGAGAATGTGACCACCGGGCAGAAAGCGATGCACTTGCCCTGGATCGGCTTCGGCATTCGACTGGTGATCGACTGCTTCCGATTGGACGAGTCGGTTCGCGAGCGCATCGTCGACAACGTCATGAACGGCGTGATTGTTCAAAACACCGGAACCAAAACGGCGCTGCTGCTGCTAGCGAGGATCGTGCAGCGACACGCACTCGATATTAACGGGGCGTTAGGCGTCCGGGTACGTGAAGGCTTCGAGTATCTCATCCACATGACACCGAAGAACGCTCGGCTCTTCCTCTATGCCCTGGGGCCATTGCTGAAGGCGCGCCCCAACATGAAAGGGTTCCTCATTTTGACGCTGCGGAAGGCGATGTTTCGGAAAGACGAAGCCTCTCGGATCATCGGTATCCAGGGGTTCTCGTTTCTGCTGTGCCTCTTCTCCCAAGTGTTCAAGCGCGGCACGTTGACGCAGCTCTACTCGCAAAACACCGGCGCGCTTCTGTCGCAGGGTATTCATGGCAGCACACAGATTGCGCTGAGCGCGGCCGCGGAGAGTCAAAGCGAGATCGCCACCCAGGAGCAGTCGACGGGAATAGTAGCGGAAGACCTCTTCCGCCAGTTCTGCGGCATCTTCAAACGCGCTTTTCAGCTCCAGACCGCTGTGCGATTGGTGCTATATGCGGAGCTGTTGCGCGTCTTCCGTGAGTGCCCGTCACTGCAGCCGTCGATCCTCGAGCTGGTGTTCCGTCACTTCTCCAAGTACTACGATTCGAACGAAACGGTTCTACCGCCGCTGAAACTGGATTCGTGTGTTGGCGCGCAGCGGCGTGGGGCATACGACGAGCCACTCGCGTATCTACTGCATACGCTGGTAGCGTGCGTCGAAGAGACAAGACAAGAAGTCTTAGACGAAGACGCCATGATGGGCGACGACCTACTGTCAGCGACGCAGACGCCTGCTGCGCAAAGATCCTTCGGCGTGATCGACAAAAATGTATCCGTGCTGATGGAGAGGATGAAGCGGTGCGAGACCTCCGACTTTGATCTCGACAAGAACGTGTCATTCGCGCCGCATAACACGCACGGGTCTACCAATCGGCAGCTGGCGCGAATGCTGTGTGAAGTCTTGGAGGTGTGCATGAACTGGCTGATTGTCTCGGCTGCGCCGTCCGGTGGACTGGACCAGCCGACGTGGGATGTGCTTGTCCACTACTTGCACTTGCATCAGTGGATCACGGCAAGGCTTGGTGAGGGCGATGGTGAAGGCTTGCCAAAGGATGGCAGCAACAAGTCGGTACGGAAACGAGGACGCCCCGGAGGGAAGACCAAACAGCGCAGCGCCAAAGAAGGTGACCAACAAACAGACCGATCTGCGACTGTCACTCCAGCTACTATCGATAACGGCGCCGTATTCCGCGAGCATGCTGTGGTGAAGGACGCGCACATGCTGACGCCGCTCAGCATCGTCGTATTCATGGACGCAGCGATGAAGAAACTCGAGCAAGACCCAATTTTGCTGACCAAAGACGAAGAACACCTTCTGCTGTTCGTGCTAGACCGAGCATCAAGTGCTGTCGGATTCGTGCAGGAAAGCAGTGTGGGGGACTTCCTGCTCTTGGCTCGAGGAGCATCTTTGAGCAGTGATTCGAAGATTTTCGTTGACCACCTTGCACCTGCACTCTTCACTGTCGCCAGGTGCCTCCACGATGCGACCGACCGGACGAGTTTGCATGACGGAGCAGCAACTTCGATTGACCGCGAGCGACTGGAACGGCTGCGCAAGATCCGCTGTACCAGCCTTCGAACGTTTGGAGTTATTGTGGAACTCTGGATGACGCGATCGATGGAGGAGGCGACGGATTGCATCGCCGGCATCTTCCGCGCAAGCGCTGGGGGCATTGACTCGGGTCACTGTGACGACGAAGAGGATCATTTCGGCCGCGCCTCCTGCTCAGTTCGGCTGGAGAAGTACACGCTCAAGTTCTGCACGCTGTTCGATAGTCTCGTGGGGAAGGAGATGCTGGATGAAGCGAGCGCAGTCCTGGAGATCATCAAGACCGTCTGGTCTAAGTTGTCCACTGAAGCGCTGGGGCGATTCGAGATTTGGATGAAGAGCACGCTGACACGACGCAGATTTTCGACGCAAAAGCTGCTGGAGAAGATGGTGCTGCTCTTCCTGCGCCCGCAAGTGCAACAGAATTTAAATTTCCAGATGTCGCTGCAGATCGCGAACGGCCTGTTCCACAACTGCAACGGCGAGGCAGAGATTCCGTTCCCGATTGACAGCGTCAACTTCGATGACCGCTTGAATCTGGACACTCTGGACGAGAAGAACGTGGCCACAGTTGCTGGTGCGGTTCTGTCCAAGGCAGAGCAAACCATGGGGGACCTGGAACCGCGCGTGAAAGAGCTTTGTGCCCAACAGCTTCGACTAGCGCTCAAGCTGAAGGAGGAAGAGGCCAACTTGCTCCAGACATTCGAGGACGAGAACGGGTTCTCCGCGCTCGATATGAAGAACGCGGCGATGCAGTACCACGCGACGTTCAAGGGCTACTGCCGGCGGGTATTTGAGCTTGCTGGGATTCTGATGCCGTTCGCGATGATGGACTTGAGCAAGGCCGCGCTGTCGCTGCGCGTGATTCGACTGATAGGTCGACTGTACAAGCTCCTGGTGTCACTCATCACGTGCAAGCTCCGCAGGAAAGAGTCGACACTACCAAAGTACTTGCAGCGACTGTTCGACCGTACCGCCAGCGAGCTGGCGCCCGTGCTTCTCCAGTTCATCGCTTGCATTCACGAAGAAGCCAAACGCGCGACCACGACCAAAGCGGGCAAGTCGCGCAAGAGTGCGAGCGTACCGACAGCGGCACAATCCAAGCTCATCCCCGACGTCATTTACCAGATGGAGCAGTTTGATTTGATCCTGATCAAGCTCTCTAAGCTGTGCAAGGTAAGGTGGCATGGTGTCTTTTCGACGTTTTCTTAGGATCTGGCCGCTCACTCCTTGTCTATCATGTGACTGCAGGACCGAGATTTCAGTCCGTGGAGTAAACTGCGGCAGTCGCGCGATTTCCGGTTCAACCAGAAGGGCATCCAGGCACAGATCAACGAAAGCAGAATGGACAAGGACCGTCAAAATGATGACGACGACGATGACGCGTTGCATGATGACGACTCCGCGCAGGACATCGGCGTGTCGACGGGCTTCGACGATGAACGAGCCACAGACTCGGGCGCGGAAGTTACCGAAAGCGCAGAATACGAAGAGGAGGAAGAGGATGGTGACCAGAACGATACGGACGAACCGCAGAGCAAACGCACTCGCACCGCTCCGTGATGAGGTGACGACGCGAAGCGACAGCATCAACCACCAAAGGTAAATGAAAAAGATGCTTGCGTTGATTGATGCTGCTGCCTACCTAGCTCATAGTCGTTTCAATGACCGCTGACGCTACCCACCTGGCGCGAGCAATTCTGTCTCACTCGGCGCGGCCATCGACGAAGGTGTGCAAAGCAAAAAGAGCAAGCGGGAAATCAAGAGATGTCGACGGCGGGCGGTTTGGGCTGGTTGCGCTCGATCTCGCGCTGCCAGTGGGCCAGGTTCTCGTCCAGTTGGGCGACGCAGTGGTCGAGGTGTGCGTCGGGGAGCTGGCTCATGGCAGCGAACAGCGGGCGCACGATGCCGATGATAAAGCCGGCCTGGATCTTCTCGATCGGAATGGGGTTTCTTCGATCGTACCCCACGCTCACAGGCAGCATCAGCTCTCGCTCCTTGTCTCCTTGCAGGTAGAACTCGTCCTTGATGTGGTCTGCCCACCGCTTGTAGATGTGCATCGGCTTGGACGGGTTGGACACGTCCGCCGCGTGCAGCGCCATCTGTCGGAACGATGTTGGCGATGGGAGTCAGGTGGCGAGTGCTGATCGTTCGAATAAGGCAGCAACAAACATACCTGAAGGAGGAGCTTCTCGTCATCAGTGTCCGGGTGTTTCCAGGTTTCGTCTCGAGTTCTGACGGCGACAATAAGCGCGACGGTGAGGATCATTGGTAATAGAGCCACTTGTGTGACCACGGCGTGTTCCAACACACATCCGAACGACTGACCTTCTGACGAGCGCTTCCAGCTTGGCTAGGTACGCCGAGTGGACGCTGTTGTCGGTCGCAAGCACCATGTCGGTGATGAGATTGCGGACCTAAAGGAAGGAAACGTCGTGCCAAACAGGTTCAGGTCGAGTCTGCAAAGCAAAAGAGCAGATACGGACAAGCAGACGCACCTCGAGCTGCTCGATCTTGGTGAGCCCGTCGAGAATGTTGTAGTTGGCATCTCTCAGCAGCTGGAAGGCCAGCGCGCAGTGCATGTGCTCCAGCGGCGAGCGGTACACATATTGGACAGCCAGATCGTCGTTGATGGCGATGTGGAAGTTGTTGGTGTAGCTCGTGTGGCCCTATGATCAGCAAACGACGCCAGTGAGCAAGTGACTCGACGCGGAATCGGCCAGGGCGTTTGTATCGATTGCGTACCACATCATGGATGATGGCGGCGATGAGGGCGGCGCATTTCGTCCGCGGCGAGAGCCAGGCGCCGAGATCGCCCACTCTCATGAAGTGGTTGATCGTCTGGGTTACGTCGGCCGCATGGATCGCTGCAGACAATGATACGATAGGGCGTGAGTGATCGAACACCTCTTGAGATGGAGGCTAGCTCCGACTGAGTTACCGTTATGATACGGGTGGCTGTGATACTTTTGCTCGACCCTGTCGTGAGGTACAGGAGCGGGGTCAGTCAGCAAGGAGCCGCCAAGCCGCAGCGGGAGAACGAGTGAGAAGTGATACGTACTGGCGCAAGAACCCGTGCAGCCGCGTCTTTGACGTCCGAAAGTGGCAGCTGAAGTCGAACTGCTCAAGCAGCGTCTTGCCAACGATCGTGAGGACCTGCGTGGGTGCTGCGTCCGCAATCTGACAAGGCATTCACCAATCGTGTGAGACGACATCCGAGGCAGCGAAGACGTTGCAGGGGTAAGACGATGCACCAATACGCACCACGAAGACATTGAAGTGCCACGAGTGGAGCTTTGCCAGCTCGCTCTTGACGGCCTGGAGCTTGGCCGGGTCGCGGACGTCCAAGTCGTCGACAGCGTCGGGCGCCGAGTCCTTCTGCGTGACGTGGGCGAACGCAGCGCTCCAGCGTTTGGCGGCGAGCGAGCGCTGATTCTTTTCGGTCGGGTACATGGCGAGCAGGTACCGGCGCAGCATGCTCGTTCGGTGCAGCGCCGTGCGGAAGGTCTTGGCGCAGTCGGACTCGTGCAGGTAGTTCTGGATGAAGAAGTTCTGCATGCTCTCGTCGAACACGTTGACGTGCGACTGGAAGAGCTTCTGCATGGCGTCTTCAACCTGCACGCGCGCACGAAGCCATCATTAGACATCAAGCAACGGACGCCACACCTTCACGTCCACCACCTTACCCGTCGCTCGTCCCACGCGGTCGACACGGACTCGAGCGCCTTGGAGAAGCCCTGCAGGATCTGGTCGACCTCGTCGCGCTTCACCTGGGCCTCGCCCTGCGCGCTGGCCTCCGCGCTCTGCTGCAGCCGCCGCAGCAGCGCGACCGCGAACATGATGGACTCGTCCGTCGACGTGTCGCTTGTCGGCGACGTCGGAGCTGGCGCGTTCCCTGGGTCGGTCGACCGCCTGCCACAGATAGCGTCTTCGTTCTCGATTGCTGTCAAGTTGGGCACCGAGGTCGACACGGATAGCAGCGACCTGAGAGATGGCGGAGATGCCTGTGAAACTCCACGGTCGCCTTCGATCGGCGAGGTGGCTGATGGTGCGGTCTCGGATGCTGGTGCTGGCGGGTAGCAGCACATAGGAGGCGCCATGGGCGTCGCTGTGGCCATGGGGAAGATGGTCGGGTACGACTCGCCTGCCGCCTCGTTCTTGCCTGATTGGCGGTCGTCCGTGCGCGTCCCGCCGCCTCCGCCGTTGGTGCTAGCGAGGCTGTTGCCGCTGCCGGCGGTCCGACGCGCGAGCTCCGCCATGGAGTGCAAGAGCGCGCGGCGCTTCTGTTCCGTGACCAGAAGCCCCATCTTTTCCCGGCTGGCGCGTTCGAAATGACCGGGGCGTCTCAGGGGTTTGTGCCGCCGGCCAAGGGGAGCAGACCGAAAGATAAGACGCCGACGCCGGGGGAGCGAGGGAGGAGCCGCGACTTGTTGCTTTAAGCGTCTGCGTCGGCCCGAGCGCTCCCCCTCACCCGCCGCCGTCCCGCCTGCCTACTCCGTCCTTCGCGTCCTGATTCCACCGGCTATTTTGGCGCGTCCACGCCCCAGGCGCAAGCAATGACTGAGAGAGGAACAGAACTCGGCGCGAGGAGTATTTATACCGGCCAACGGGCGAACGGGCCAGCGGCGGGCGGCTCTGTTTTGGTCCCGGGACGGCTATAAATACGGCCGGACTGCAATCCATCACGGAGGGGGCTGCGAGAGGCCCAAGGCGTCCTTGGAGAGCCCGAACGGGCGCAATGGACGCGCAAGCACCCAAATGATCGAGTCTGGATGGATTCCCGCCTTGCCGGACGCAACGCGAGCAATTGCGCGCCGCTCCAGCGGCACGTGAGCGGGTGCCAAGAGGCGGAAAATCACTTGAAGATAGCGTTAAACCGGCATCACTTGATATCCTTCGGTCAAAAGACACGGGTCAGCGACGCTTGAGGGTCCGGAGATGGACTGAGATGCTCAACGGCGAGTTATTATACTGTAGTGTAGCAGACAATGGATGCAGCGCAGTCAGAGTACTAGAGCGGCAAGTTATCATGCAGCAGCCATTCTCTGAGAGCGGGCGACAACATGGCGACCGAGCGGTCCCCGCAGCATTCGCTCAGCTATTGTTGGCTCGATTGACTAGATGGCAGTCGCAGCGAACGTTCCGTTGATGCTGTCGACACGACGAGTATGGGCGCACAGTTCTCGTGTTGGGTCGAGGCGAGGCGCCTCGCAGCAGTTGTCGATCGTCCGCTTCGGTTCCCTGTGCAGCTCCGGACGGTGCCATCATCCCCTGACGCGCGTGCCCATCGCCGCGTCCCCTGTCATCACACCACGACAAAGCACAGCGGCAAACCAATCGACGGGGAGACACAACCGAGGGGCGGGCTCGGGGGCTTGAAGCAGTGATTCGCGATCCTTTTATTCTCGAAATAATGAAGGAGACAGGGCGCCGAGACGCAGAAGACACCCGTCTTCAAGCGCTGGCGCACTGGCCCTCGCTCACACCGGCAGGCGCCGCGCTCCGACCCGGAAGAAGCCAAAGCGCTTGCCCGCTAGCGCCGCAGTCCTGGAGTCCCTGTGTTCCCTGGAACTATCGTCGGTTCGGTGGGTCCTTACGCGCCCGCCTGCTTGGCGCGCTGCGCAGCGTAGTACGCCTTCATCTCCTCGCGCTTCTGGAGCGCGCGACGGTGCGTGCCGAGCTGTCGTCATGGTCGTCATCATAGCCACACAAACGGGTCGTCAGTACCGGGAAGCGTTGGTTGCTGCAGAGGCGCTGTCGGTCCTGCTGTGAGCGCGCGCGCGACGCCGCGGGAGCTAATGTAGCCGGCCTGTGATATAATAGGATACGTACGCGCTTCTTGGAGAACTTGTAGATACGCTTCTCCGCCGACGAGCCGCCGCTCTTGATCATATCAAGGATGCGCTTCTCGTACGGCATGAGGCCCACGACCTCACGGATCACCTGGCGGACGAGCTTCGTCTTCTTGCCAGCGCGCTGTCGCCAAAGCAGCGTCGCAGTCCATCGTCATTGCAGTCGCGTTAGTGTCCTCGCTCGCATCCTCTCCACAATTCCGCCCTGCCAGCCAGTTCATAGAGGCCGCAGCAGCATCCACGCAGCACTTACACCCTTGCGCGAGGCCGGGCGGGGCGCCACCTGCTTCTTGTTGACAGGGAACCCCTTGTTCAAACCCACGGCGATTCCAGTGGAGGACATTTTTGCTTCCGAAAGACTTAAAGAACCGAACTAACCCGCTTGGACGCGCGCGCGCCCGAGCTTCTCGCCGCCGCGCCTCACAGGCGGAAATTCCCGGCAGACCAACCATTTCGCGGTACTAGGCCGCTCCGAGGTGGACCGGTCCGGACCGCCAGTGGACCGTACCGTGGGTATACCGGTGAGATACCGGTTTCGACTGATAAGAAACCGGTAGTTCCGTCCTGCGCGAGACACGGTGGAGAGGCGCCTCGTTTCTGTCGAGAGAGGGTGGGACAGCTTGGTGGGTCAAGCGGGCGGGTTTTCCAAGTGCGTGACCCAAGTGGGTGACCCATCAGTGTCTTAGCGCCATCCAAACGGGTGGGTGGGTCCAGATCACGTCTGCAGACCCGTTGGCGCGATCCAGACCCGTGCTATGATCACCAGGGCGGGCTGCTCCCACGAATGACATCATGGCTGCGCGGGGCCTGACGTTCGAGATGCGCCGCGGGTGACCACTCAGCGCCCCTTTCGGGCACGCGCTGTCGTAAGGCGTGCGGCCCGACCCCGTATGCCAGCCCTGGTTGAAGGGTGACTAACACAGTGTACTGAGACTGAGAAGTTTACCGTACCGTACCTTCGATACCCAACGCACGCATGCTGGGGATTCGGGCGGTCTGTCCGCCCTCCTTTTGCTGGTGGTGACGGTGGCGGGCTTGCGCTTCTTGTCGCTCGCACACTCGTGCAACAAAACCAGTAAGTAGTCGCTCTCGCCGCTGGACCCTTCAGCTTCTCTCTCTTCATTCGCGCTTTTTCCGCCGGGAGCTCGCGTCGCAACCAAGAGCCCTCGCTCGCAAGCACGATGGCCATCCTGAACCCCGAGGCCGAGGCCGCCGCCTCCAAGGCCGCCGCGGGCGAGGACAAGCAGCGCCTGCTGGCCGAGGCCGGCTACCGCCACATTGAAGGCGCGCCGGCCCCGCTGCCGCTCGACCTGCCGCACTTCTCCATCCGGGACCTGCGCGCGGCGATCCCGCCGCACTGCTTCGAGCGGTCGTTCGTCAAGTCGACGTACTACATGGTCAAGAACGTGCTGACCTGCGCGGCGCTTTTCTATGCGGCGTCCTACATCGACGACGAGTCGCTGGCGCTCCCGGCGGCCGCGCGGTACGCGCTCTGGCTGGTCTACTGGTTCTTCCAGGGGAGCTACCTGACGGGCATCTGGGTGGTGGCCCACGAGTGCGGCCACCAGGCCTACTGCTCGTCCGAGGTGGTCAACAACCTCATCGGCCTCGTGCTCCACTCGGCGCTGCTCGTGCCGTACCACAGCTGGCGTATCTCGCACCGCAAGCACCACTCCAACACGGGCAGCTGCGAGAATGACGAGGTATTTGTGCCCGTCACGCGCTCGCAGATCGCGCCGACCTGGAACGAGAGCATTGAGGACTCGCCGCTGTACCAGCTGTACCGCATCGCGTTCATGCTGACCGTGGGCTGGATGCCTGGCTACCTGTTCTTCAACGCCACGGGCCCGGCCAAGTACTACGACAAGCCGCACAGCCACTTCAACCCGTACTCGGCCATCTACTCGCCCCGCGAGCGCTGGATGATCGTGCTGAGCGACGTGTTCATGGTGGTCGCCCTTGCGGCGCTGTCGGCGCTGTCGTACTTCCTGACGTTCCCCGTCATGGTCAAGTTCTACTTCGTGCCGTACATGATCGTGAACGCGTACCTGGTGCTGATCACGTACCTGCAACACACGGACACGTACATCCCGCACTTCCGCGAGGGCGAGTGGAGCTGGCTGCGCGGCGCGCTGTGCACCGTCGACCGGTCCTTCGGCAGCTACCTCGACTCGGTCGTGCACCACATCGTGGACACGCACGTGTGCCACCACATCTTCTCCAAGATGCCGTTCTACCACTGCGCGGAGGCCACCGAGGCCATCAAGCCCATCCTCGGCCGCTTCTACCTCAAGGACGCCACGCCCGTGCCCGTCGCGCTCTGGCGGTCCTACCGATACTGCAAGTTCGTCGAGGACGACGGCAAGATCGTCTTTTACAAGAACAAGCTCTAAAGGAAGCGCGGGAATGGGGGCGACACCCCCCGCCGCGTTGCCCTTCGGCGCGGCTTTTCTCTTGATCTTGCTATTTGTATGAGTTAAGTTGCCCATCAGCAATCAAACAGGGAGGTACCACACACAAAAACGGAGGCCATCCATCAAAAGGCAACACGCCCTTTCTTCTTATTGTGTTGTGTCACTTGTTACGTTGCCCCCATAGTGGAGCCACTGTACTATCCGCGGCCTGCATCGCCATCTCCTTCTCCTTCTCCTTCCCCGCCGCCACCGCCGCCGCCGCGGCGCCGACGCGCACGGGCGACCGCAGCACACAACGCAGCCCGCGGCGCTTCCTTTCCCGCGGCGACCGGGCGGCGGGGGCTTCGACCGGCGTGACGACGGCAGGGCCTTCGCGCGACGGCGGGGACGCCTGGGGCGCGAGCAGCAGGCGCTCGAGCGACTCGTTCAGGCTCTGGATCGACGCCAAGTGCGAGCGAAGCGCCGCTTCGTCCTCCACTCCGTCCACACCTTCGTCGTCGCGGTTCGCTGACAGTTGTGGTGGTGGTTGGGTGATGCCGACCGCATTGACAACCGCGCCGGCGCTTGGCCTCCCCGACTTGCTGCGGCTAGCGCTGCCGCTGCCTCGCCTCCATCGCCACCACCGCGTTCGGCGTCCCGCCCGCGCCTCCTTCTTGACATCATCGGGGTCATCAACCCCAATCTCGCCGCGGCTCTGGCCACGAAGACTCAGCGTCTTGTACTCGAACGCCATGCGCTCGCGAGCCCATGCGATCCGACGCCCACAGCCGACACGCAGAGCTACAATGAGGATCAGCGCGCCGGCCATCGCGAGGGTTGCCAATTGCGTGAGTCGCCTCCAGAACGTGCCGCTGCCGGCGGTATGCTGGACTTGATCGATCATTGTTGGCGGCTCAATGACAACTTGCAGCTCGAACGGCGCGACCAGCTCCGTCGTCTCGGGTGCCGCCTCCAGCTGAACGGTGAACGACACAGACATGCGCGACGACGAGAGCGGGAGTACCTGGACCGCGACCTGTGCGACCTCAATTTGCTGCTGGTTGCCTCGATGACTGAAGCGAACTGCACGACGCCGCGTGATGGAACGAAATCGACGTCACCAATCGCCGAGCCGTCGATAGTCGCGTACGTGATACCCGCTGCCGTTTCACCGGTGGCATCGTTCCCGCCGCAGCGTACGCTTCCAACTTGGTACACTGGCAGTACCACCAGAAGCGTCTGAGTCGTGGGCCGCGTCACAGTCGTGGTGTTTGTTCCGAATGCAACGAAGTCCCGGTAGAACGCCACCGAAGCGCCCGATGACGCGTCGAGTTTGCTCAGCGTCGTCGTCACGGGCTCCGTAGTGCCCCGGCGATGAGTACTGGAGCTCAGCACGAGCACGTCTTGAAGTGGCGTAGTCGCTGCGACTCCACCGCCATGGCTGTTCGCCCTAGAAGAAAACGATCGGACGAGACCCATCGCGCGGTCCGGACCGTCGCCTCCCGCATCGATCAGCCATTGCGTCTCGCCAGTGTCGCCAGCGGCGCGGAGAACGGCGAGCTGCTCCATTGCATCTACGCGGTAGAATCCCGCATCCGCCATTGCCAGCATGACGGCATCAACACTGTTGGTGCTGTTTGAAGTCGTTGTAGATGCTGACGCCAGTACTCCCACGTGCTCCCCAGATGAGCCTGCGCGTGAGACGAGTTGATGAAGCCACTGTACGTCCCCAGACACCGCGTCTATACGCACCAGAAGTGCTTGCACGCACACGGATGACGTCGTTGAGGTTGACGTGCATAGCCGTTGGAACTCGCGTTGCTCGGCCTCGTCAGTCGAGAGCAAACCGCCGACAGTTGTTCCGGTCATGAAAACGTGCGTCGCACCAGAGGTGATAGCAGTATCGCAGTTACCGCGTCTTTGGCTGATGGTGTTGACGTTGATGCCGGTGTTGATGATGCTGGCGGCGGAGAGTCTGCAAACTTCGACCGTCGCGGGACTTCCAATTGTGCGGGACCACTTAACGTCGCCAGTACCGCCGTCAAGCCGCTTCACGAACAGATCACCCCCATGGAGAGGCACCACGCTCGAGCTATTAGCGTCCGCTATGGCATTTGCAGTGAGCACGTTGCCGGTTGTGTCCCCAACAACAAAGACAGCATCGGAAACCGGATCCACGTCGATGCCAAACACGCGGTCTTCGCCACCGTTCGTGGAGGCAACGCGATTCAGCCACATGACCTTGCCCGTCTCCGTGTCAAGTCTCATGACAAACCCATCGTTGTCTTCAGAAGTGATCTCCGAGCCGGTCGAAGTGTCAATAGCTCGCGAAAACCCACCAACGTATACAGCTCCATCATTGGCGACTCGCATCGACGTGGCTTCGTCGCTTTGCTTGACGGCGCCGAACTCTTGGCGCCACACGAGGGCGCCCGAGGTCCCGTCAAGCTTGAGCACGGCAAAGGTGGTGTCGCCGTCGTCATTTGCCAGCGTTGCCGTTGCTCCCTCTGCATCGGTTTGCGCGTTCGCCACCAAGTATACGTCTGCGGCCTCGTCGAGGTCAATCACGATGCAGTCACCATACAAGACTGTTGCCTCTGTTTGTCCCCGCCAGTCTTGCCGTCGCCATTGTTGATTACCAGAGGCCGAGAGCTTAGCGACGAAGGTCACAACCGCGGACGATGCGGATGCTTGGGCGTCTTCCGATTGCCATGAGCCGCAAACAACGAGATCTCCGTTGGCGTCCGTGGTGACTGCTGTAGCTTCGTTCGGGAATGTTGACGACGATGAAGACCACGAGAGTTCCGTGACGGCGGCTGCGACGTGAGTGGCGACGCGCGGTCCGAATCCGACTACCAACAGTGAGAGCAAGAACCGTTCTCGACGGAGCCGTCCGAGACAAAGCCGCTGCAACAGCCCTGGATATGGCGGGTCGTGATCGTGGCGGTGGTCGTGGCTGTGGGCAACATCACGAGCTTCAACACTCGCATACCCCCATCGTCGCTTTCGCCCGCGCCGCTCTCGCGTTTCTGTCAGTGTCGACGGACATTGTGATACCTGCAGTGGCGGGATTGGTACCGACTGAGGTGGGCAAAGGTGTGGAGTGCAGCGACTTGAGCCAGGAGGCTGCGGCGGAGCATTCGTCAGTACCATTCCGACGAGTTGACCTCGGCGATCGTGGAGACAGGAAGATCGAAACCGCGCCAACTTCCAGTCGCGATGCGGTCGAAGGTATGCCTGCTCACTTGCTCTTTGTTGCTGCTGTGCCACTCACCCTTCGGAGGAAGCTCGACTAATTGGCTGCCTCGACTATTTGGACGTCGCGGCCTCCACCAGGCGTCAGCCCCCAGGCGGCAACGAGCTTGACCTCGCTCGTCTAAAAAAAGGTGCGCTCTTCACTATTAAGAACGCCACGGGAGTGTAATTTCAAAATCGCGAGCGCGAAACACAGGGGCGAGCCCAACAACATCTTCCCATGTTGACCACTAACGGGCGAGGCGACCGCTAGGTACGAAGGCTTGCTGCTGTGTTCCTGTTTGTGGTATTGGCCATCGTTTCCTCCTTGTTCCTGTGCTTCACGTCTGTTTTGGGGTTTGTCGCACGACAAACGAGTTTAGACGACGCTGGAGGAGAAAGCGCCAACAATGCGCTGGCCTGGACCAGAACGCGACCACAGGTATGCGCAAATAGACGGAAGTCAACGCACTGCAACAGGAAACGCACCAATATCTATATTTACGCGAGCATCTACCTCGCTCTCTCCTCTCACCCGTCTCTATCCGTCTGTGCATCTGCTAGATACGGCGCGGACCAGCATCTTCGCCTACGCCCAGCCTTGATGCACGCCAACTGCCGTCAGGATCGCGCTGCTTCGACTGCCACACGATCAGTCGAACCACCGCTCAAGCGCGCTGCTGTCGTCTCCGCCGGTCGCGGCCTTCGCCTTCGCCTTCCGACTCTCGCCGAACAGATCATGCTTGTAGCTGCGCACGAGCTCATCGAACGACCGCTCCTGCTCCTTCTCGGCCACGTGTGACTTCTTGCGATCCTTGCGCGACAGCGTCTTTACGGGCTTCTCCTTGCCCGCCGCGCCACCGACCGCACGATCCAGCGCCGCGTCACCGATGTCACCGCTGTCGCCGTCGCGTTTGCGCTTCTTCTGGCTCGCCGGCTTGCTCGTCACCACCGCCTTGGCCTTGGCCGTGACAGCCTTGGTCTTCGTCGGCTTGCTGGGCTCTTCGCTAGCTTCAGCCTTCGCCAACGCGCGCTCCTTCTTGCGCTCACGCTGCCGCTGGCCGCGGCTCTTCTTCTCCTTCTTCTCCTCCTCTGCTCCGTCGGCGCCCCCGGCCTCACGGAGCGCACGCTCCTCCTCGCGCTTCTTCTCGGCGTCTTGTCGTCGCTTCTCGCGCAGCTTCAGCTTGCCGTGGTGCTCAAGCGCAAACTCGACGATAAGGCGCGGCTTCTCGCGGTCCGCGGCGCCAGGGCCAGCGGACTTTCCTGCCGCCAAGGAAGTGTACTTGGGGTTGTTATTGAGCATGCGAAGAGCGGCCAGAGCGTGGACGTGCTCCGTGAACTCGACGAAGCCGTAGCCGCGCGACTTGCCGGACGCCCGCGACGACCCAGCCGACGCTTCCTCGCGCACCACCTTGGACATCTTGACCTTGACGGCGACCGAGTCGTTGGCCGGCAGCAGCTCGCGCTTCACCTCGGCGCGCGCCACCTTACCCGCGCGCATACCGGCCAGCGCGGCGTCTCTTGCGAGCCCCTTGAGGGCCTTGTCGTCCACGGAGCCCGCGAGGTTACGGACCGACAGACGCACGGGCGAGACGAAGTAGAGCGGGTGCTTGAGCTTCTCCTTCTTCTCGCGCAACGCGCGCTGGCGCTTGGAGATGTCGCCCTGGGGCATCTCAAGCTGTTCGTCCGACAGTTTGTTTACGTTGATAGTGCCTTCGTACGCCAGATACAGGTTGCGCTTGTCCTGCGCCTTCCGCTGCGCGGCGTTCGCCTCGGCGAGGTGCTCGGCCTCGGTCTTGGACACGGCGCGCGTCACCGACAGCAGACGACCGTCAAGCGTCAGCGACTCGTCGCCGTCCGCCAGCGCCGACAGCGCGAACACGTTCTCGGGCTTCTTGTGCTTCTTCTTGTCTTTGCCCTTCTTGTTTTCCAGCGCAGCGGCGCTCGCGGCGGACGCGGCCGCGCGCGCGAGCACCTGGTCCGCCGTCTCGCGCTGACGGAAGCGCACGAAGGCCACGCCCTTGGACAGGCCCGAGCCCTTGTCCATGACCACGCGCGCGTACTCGACGGGACCGAAGGTGGCGAAGAAGTCGCGCAGCGCCTCCTCGCTCGTCTGGAACGACAGATTGCGGATGAACACCGTGCGGTCGCGCTGCGCCTCCGTGTCCTCGCGGTACGTGACCGGCGTGGCCGCTTCCTCCTCCTCGTCGTCGTCGCTCTCGTCGTCGCTCGCGTCGTCGTCCGTCGCCATTTCGAGCTCATCGCCGGCCTCCTCTCCGTCATTCTCGTCGTCACTCTCATCATCTTCGTCATCATCAGCGTGCTCGCCCTCCTGCTCCAGACTGGCCGCCTCCTGCTGCTTGCTCTGCTGCTCCAGGTACTTGGACTTGGACAGCGCAAAGTCCACAATCATCTCGCGGCCCTTGAGCTTGATGCCGGTCAGCGCCTCCATGGCCGCGCGGGCATCGTTCACGTCCCGGAACTGCACGAACCCGAAGCCGCGGCTCTTGCCCAGCTTCTTGCTGTCATCGTCTTCTTCCTCGCCCTCCGTCTTCTCAACGGGCATTCGGACGACGCGCGCCTCCGCCAGCGGTCCGTGGACGGCGAACGCGTTCGCGAGGTCCTCGTCGCCCGTCTGGAACGCCAGATTGCGCACAATGAGGCGCAGACCCTCGACCTTGGACGCGTTGGCGGCGTTGCCAGCTCCCGAGCCGCCGGGAGCGGACTCGTGCTTCTCCAGCGACTGCACGCGCAGCGTGGCGCCCTTGAAGATGTGGTGGTCGAGCTTCTGCACGGCCGCGAGCGCGTCCTTGAGCTTCTCGAAGCGCACCACCGCCACCTGCCGGTTCGCGACCGACGCGTTGACCTTGGCGTCGTCGGCGCGCAGCTCGACGCTCGCCACCGGACCGATCTTCTTTGCCTTCTTGAGCACGTGCTTCTTGGTCACGTCGGCGCCCAGACCGAAGATCACAACCGACTTCTGCGCGGGCGTCGCACTCTCGTCCTTGCGCGCCTCCACCTGCCGCAGGAACTCGCGGTGCTGCCGCCGGCGCGCGTTGCGCTCGCTCTGCACGTGCTCCTCCTCCCGCTGCTGCTGCTGCTTTTGTTGCCGCACTGCCTGCTTGTCGGCCGCAGTGGCAGAGGGCACCTTCGCGTCGCTGGCCGTCTTCTTGTCCGCCTTCTCCTTCTTCGCCTCCTTCTTCTCCTTCTTCGCTTCCTTCTTCTCCTTCTTGGGCTCCTCCTTCACCTTCTCCTTCACCACCTCCTCCTCCACCACAGTCTCCTTCTTCTCCTTCTTCTCCTTCTTCTCCTTCTTCTTCTCCTTCTTCACGGGTTCCTCGATCTGCTCCTGTGGCGCCTCCTCAGCCGCGACCGGCGCTTCCTCGGCCACCTCAACCTGTTGCTGCTGTTGCTGTTGCTGCTGCTGCTCGCCTCCGTGCTGCTGCTGCTCGTGCCGCGAGCGCTTGTCCTTGGCCAGGTCTGTCAACCAAGCAACGCGTCAGCAGCACCCACCAACGACACCAAACGGACGACTCCACTCATCCCACGCACCAATGTGCATCCTGCGGCCCTGGAAGGGCGTCCCGTTGAGCTGCTCGATCGCCAGCTGCGCGTCGCTCGCCACCGCGCTGTCCACCACCACAAACAACAAGCGCCCGCGTCAGCCCCACGCACCAAGCACCAGCAGAGGGAAAGACCGCGCGCATACAGTCGTCGGTAACGCACAATTTGACGAAGGCGAAGCCGCGCGTGAGCGTGTCGCTCTTGCGCTTGCCCTTGTCCTTGATCAGGTCGATCTTCTTGACCGGCCCGACGTCGCCGAAGACGAGCTCCAGCTCCTCCTGCGTCACGCCGTACGGCAGGTTGCGCACGAACACGCTCGCCATGGCGTCGGTCTCGAGGGTCTCGGGAGTCGGTCGGTCAGTCGGTCGGTCGCGCGCGCCAAGCGACGTCAATGCTCCTTCCGGCAGCTCTAATAGTTGTGGGTGGCCCGCAGCCACCGAGGCAATGCCCAAAAGTGGGTGGCGGCGGCGGGAGGCATCCGATCTGAGAGGTTTTCGCTCGCCGGCGTCGCACTGGTCTTCGTAAACGTATAATATCAATTCAAGAAGGTATAATGTCTGCACGGGTTTTATGCATCATGAAGAGCTCCGATGCCGGTCGGTTCCCATGCAACAACAGCTCAAACAGTAAATAGTCGACTTGCATTGCTGATTACCACGGCGGCCCATGCTTATCAGGCGCAAGCGGATGGTCGCGCGGGGACGCGGAGAGAGATTCGAACGATACACAGAGCGCTACAGGTCTACAGGTCGGCGGGCGGCGCGTACGAGGACGAGGCGACGCCCAGGATGGCGGCCATGTCCTGCGCGTCGTAGGCCTTGGCGTTCTTGTTGCGCTGGCGCTTGTGGTAGTGGATCCGCCGCGAGACCCTGGCGACCTTCTTCTCGCTCCCGTCGGTCGCCTTCTTGGACTTCTTGGCCTTCTTGGCCTTCTTCTTCTTGTCCTTCTTGTCCTTCTTGCTCTTCTTGGCCTTCTTCTTGTCGTCGTCCGAGTCGGCGGCCTCCCGGTCCGAGGCGCCCGCCTCGTTGTCACTGCCACTGCTGCTCTTGCCTGTTGGACGGAGCACCAGAGAGTCTGTCAGCAACTAGATCCATATAGCCACAAAGACACACGCTCAGCCACACAACGGGCACGCACCGCTGCCGTACGACTTGTTGAGCGACTTGAGCACGTCTGCGAAGCCCGCGGCCGTGTTGGACCAGCCCTGCACCTCGGCCTGCTTGAGGCTGCAGCCCACGCCCAGGTTCTCCGAGCGGCGCGCGATCTTGACGTGCGACGCCTGGCCCTGCAGCTCCTTGCCCACGCCCTTGCCGGCCGACCAGCCCATCTTGACCAGCATCTTGTACCCGAACTTGGACGTGTCCGCCGCCCACACCATGTTCTGCATGCCGCCCAGCGACACCATCACCTGCCCGGCGTCCTCGCCCTCGCCCGTCGCCGTCGCCGTCGCCACCGCCGCCATCGCTCAAGCAACTAATAACAAGTGCCGCTGCTCGGCTTCTTTCTCCGCCCCGCGGGTCCTCGAATGTGTCCCAGGTGATCGCTCGACCGGCTCCAGCCAACGGGAGAACGGGTACACGATAGATGGTACACCTCACACAACTACGGTACAGTGTACCGTTAAAGGGGCTTCTAATATGCACTACACTGTATTTCTTTCAACAGCCATCTAATCAGCATTGAACGGTAGTCGTTCATATGTACCGTATTAAACACGCTTTCAACCAAGCCTTAACTCTAACGCATTCGAACGCTCCGTTAAATCCGTTAGAACGTCTGATACTCGGCCACGAACGCCGCCAGCTTGGCCGCGATGGCGCGGCGGAACGGTGAATTGCCGCTCGAGAGCGCTGCGTGCAGCGCCTTGCCACGCGCGGACGAGTAGCGCGAGGGAACGGCGGCCTCCACGTCGTAGTCGGCGTCGCCAGAGTCCGAGCTCACGTCCAGGAACTTGAGCTCGCCCTCCACGGGCGCCTCGCCGCCAAGCGGGGGCTGCAGCGCGCACTTGAGCGAGAAGCTAAAGTCGAAAATGTAGCGCTTGGCGCCGCGCACAACCGCGATCGACGCGTCGCCCGCCAGGTCCGACAGCTGGCTGGCCGTCACCACGTCGCCGCTGTTGTCGTGGCTCGCGGGCGCCGACACGTCCGCCAGCAGCGCCTCCAGCTTGGCCTTGGCCCACGCCGTCATGTCCTTCTCCTCGAACGTGTTGCCCTGGTTCCAGGCCGACCCGCCCTCCACGCTCTTGATCTGCACCTTGTTCGGGTCCTCCACCTTCTTGGGCGCGATGTCGCCGATTAGGCGCTTGGCCTCCTCGCTCAGCTCGTTGTTGAAGAACGTTGTCACGCGCCCGTCGGCCAGCTTCTTGTACCCGCGCACGTTGCCCAGCGCCGCCGCCTCCTCGTCCTCGTCGTCAACCTCCTGCTTGGCGATCGCTGTCTTACTCGGCGCCGGCGCCGGCTTGGCCGCCTCCATGGCCACCTCGACGCGCGTGACGCTCGGCTTGGCCGCGACCGGCGCGGGCGGCGCCTCCTTCTGCTTCTTGGCCAGCTCCTGCACCTGCCCCAGCAGCGTCAGCACCGACTTGTTGCTCGGCTCAAGCTCCTTCGCGCGCTCCAGCACGCTCTGCGCCTCCTTGTAGCGCTGCAGCTTGCTCAGTGCCTGCGCCTGGCGGAAGTAACCCTTGGCGTAGGCCGGGTCCAGCGCCACACAGGCCTCTGCGTCCTCCAGCGCCGGCGCCGCCTTGCCCATGGAGCAGCGCGCGGCCGAACGGTTCGCCAGGAAGATGTGCTGGTTGCGCAGCGGGTCGCGGCCGGCGTTCACCTCGATCGCGCGCGAGTACAGCGCCTCGGCCTCCTCGAACGCCTTCTGCTGGAACGCGGTGTTGCCGCGGCGCTTGAGCTCCTCCACGAGCCGCACCAGGTCCTGCTCGTCCGCCGGCGCCGGCCCGGCCAGCACGTCCGTGTGCCGAGAGAACGGCAGCAACGCGTCGCCCGAGAACATGCTCATGTCGGTCGAAAGGTCGAAGGTGCTGGGACTTAGTAGCGACCTGGGAATGTCGGATCCGATTGTGTGGGGGCGAGCGCCATGACGCCTCGGGCTAAAAATAAGTGACCAGAGGCGTATGGTAGTACCGTGGGTGCTTCCAGAACGTTCGATCCAGATTAGCAAAACAGGGTAGGAAGAGATCATAGAGTGCGAAACCAGGCGTTCTTTGAAAAAGTTAGGACAGAAAGCGCCGGTTTGACTTGAATTTTAGGACGAATATCCCAAAAAAGTGGGCGGCGCTATTTTCTCTGCCTGTTGTTTTGGCTCGAAAGCCCGCCGCGGGAAGAGCGGACGGAAATTTTAGGATGGCAAAAATGACCCAATCAGAGCACGGCAAGTAGAGGCTGCAAAGTTACGTTTGTATCAGTTAAAAGTTGCCAGCAGTTGAAAAGCCTGTTTCAGTTTAGTAGGTGACCAACCACCATGGCAGGACAAGCAGTGATCAGCCCGCCCCTGACGGCGGGATCAGTACCGGTACGTGGCGCCGCCTCGAAAGCGTCTGCCTGCCTCCGTTTGGTGTGCCATCTCATTATAAGTACAGTGCACCAAGCAACACGAACTGAAATCACATCTTTTTCGTGAATAAGCGCTAGTCTTCACGTCGATAAGTGATCAAATTGTGTGTCTACGTCCCAACCACCTCTACGAACTGGTGGAGGCGACGATCTTGGCCACGAACCTACCGTTCAGGCTGTAGACCGACGGGATGGCCTCTTTCAGCACGGCGAAGGCCATGAGACAGGATGTCGTGCTTGGCCAGCTCGTTCAGCGCCTGGCGCGGGCCATGGTGGTAGGTAGCGTTGGTGCAATTATATGATAATATCGTTGTACATATTATATACTAAGAAATAGATACGTAGAGGGCACTAAAAATCAACACAATAGAGTCCTATGGGTACACGAATCGGGCAACACGACGCTCACACCGACGGCTCGCGCCGACGCTCGGTATCGCCACCGCCAACGGCGGCTGCCGCCTCCTTGACGATGAAGACGGTCATGGGGTCCGCCGGGTCATAGAAGGCCACTCGGCGCTGTGGGTCGTTCGCGTCCGTCACTTTGGCCGGCACCATGAGCACCGAGGGCGTCGACAGCTCGCGGAACTGCCGGTGGAGCGCGCGCGAGCTCTCGAGCAGCGGCAGCACGTGGTTGCGGAACTCGTCGAACCCGAGGCTCTGCGCGCGACAATCGCAGCACAATCGCGGTGTCAGTGGGCATGCTGGAGCAGAGTACGGAGACGTTGACTCGATCACGCACCAGGAAGTCGAGCGAGAAGCGACCGACGCCCACGAGGCCGCCGCCCGGGACGCGGTTCACGTGTCCGCACCACGACTGGGCGCCTTGGTGACCGAAGCACGGCACGTCAAGGTAGTAATCAGTGCGGTCGGTCACATGAAATCAGACGGAGAAGCGCCAACATTCACCGGCAGAGACCGACGGACGCACCGAAGAAGCTGACGCGGAAGTCCCAGTCGCGAATGGCGTAGAACGGGAGCGAGAAGGAGCGGTAGGCCGTGTACGCGGGCGCGTCCGAGACGAACACGACGCGGTACTGGGACACGTAACAGCGGCCCTCGTGCCCGAAGAAGCACCCGCCCTGGCCCGGGTAACCGCTGAGAGTAGCAAGCGATCGGTTGGATCAGATTAGGACACACAACGGGGGACGGGATCATACGCATGCAACGCACTTGCCGCTCTCGACCGTGAGCTTCACGTGGTGGATCAAGAAGAAGAAGCTCTCGTACGGCGACACGAGGTACGGCACCGCGCCCTCGTGCAGCTGCACGTTGATGCTCATCGGTCGGAGCGCGAGGTTGGGACGGTCTCCGCACGTCGGACTCCGATTTTCCTGAGTCGATCTATGTCTCATTCATACGACTCAGATGCGGAATGGCACCTTCACTCTGAGTCGTGCACCTGAGTCTGAGTCCACACGGAGAGCTCCTCAAGTTTTTTTGGCGGGAAGCGTGTCATATTCGCAGCCGAAAGCGCGGCAACCAACTCGGAAAGGGGCCCAAGCGACCCCACTCGCCGCCGCTACTGCACAGAAGCGTCCGGCGCGACCTAGGAATCGAGAGTACCGAGCGGTTCACTAGCGGACGAGCGCTGCGATGCCGCTGCTGACGTTCGAAGGTGCGGCGGCATCCACCATCAGCCGTGCACGAGTTGACTTTGACATTGACGTCTAACTACGTACTGCTGACGGAGCAGGCGTGGAGGTGGACATCCCGACGAGCCTCGCGGGCATCCAGTTCGCGTTCGCGGACGGCTCGCTCAGCATCCGCTGCAGCGGCTTCTCGGGCGATATTGTGCTCTCCAAGCGTGCGCCTCGCGTGTTCTCGTTCTGTGTGTAACTCGTCTGTTGATCGGTCTCTGACGGTGGAAACGCCTGGTTCGCATGGCCCACAGCTCACTCCGAGGACGTCGAGCGGTCGTCCGGTTCCAAGAAGCGCGCTATCGACTTGAGCGCTAGCGACGATGACGAGAGCGACAGCGGCGGGAGAAGGCGGCCGGACGCGGCGGCGGCCAAGCGCGCGCGCCTCAACTTCCTGTCGGTGGTGGAGGAGTCGATGCTGTTGGCGCAGCTGGACCCCACGTCTTCCGCTGCGAGCTCGCCGCAGTCGGCCACTGCAACGCCGTCCGAGATAGACAGCGTGGTCTCTGTCGACAGCCGCCCGCCGGAGCCCAAGGATGCGGCGACTGGCAGCAGCAAGACCAAGGCGGAGCCCGAAGAGAACAAGACGTTCTCGTCCACCGCTGCGAGCGTCATGTCGGCGTTCCTGCGTGGAGGAAAAGACGCTGTCCTGGCAGCGACTAACAGCAAGAAGACGACGCAATCTTCATTGCTTCCTCCGACTAAAAAGAACCAGAAACCGGCGAGGAAGACCCAACAAGGCGGCGACGCGACCGCGGCATCGTCGATCGTCTCGCCTGAGCCAAAGCCGCCCACTTCGCGTTCAGCGACACCCGAGTCGAACCAGAAGAAGCGCGGGCGGCCCAAGAAAAAGCTCGAAGACAGCAAGTCGCCCGCTAGCTCTCAACCGACCAAGCCCACGACGTCCAAGCTCCCAGGTGAGACTGACTGCCCTCGTACCACGTGCGTGTGAGCCCTTCAGTGTCGGTGCTGACTCTTGTCTTGCATCGACGATCAAACAGCAGCGACCGCTCGATGGGATACTGTGACGCCGACCGCCCCGGCAAATACCACGGCGACATCGTCAACGCCGTCGCCACCTGTTGGACGCTGGGGTCACACGGCTACGCCGATCTCGGAGGATCGCATCGTGGTCTACGGCG
This sequence comes from Phytopythium boreale, assembly GCA_023338115.1. NCBI lineage: Eukaryota > Oomycota > Peronosporomycetes > Pythiales > Pythiaceae > Phytopythium > Phytopythium boreale. The sequence goes on along the minus strand of JAADYG010000076.1, from coordinate 39,865 downwards.
GTGCCGACGACGACGAGCGTACACTGGGTGACCTGCACGTGTTCGACCTGAGCACACGCTCGTGGTCGCGTCCGCTCAACTGCGAGAGCCTCCCGCGCACGTGGCACGACGCCGTCTACCTTGACAGCAAGCACCTGCTGCTTGTGTTTGGAGGCGAGCGCCTGGTCGACAGCGGCTCTGCTGGCGCTTCAGGCGGGGACAATGGGGAGGATGCGAGCGCGGGGGCCGCCGACGGCCACATGGACATTCTGTCCGACATTATGGTGCTAGACACCGAGTGCTTCCTTTGGTACCCGCCTGCTATCCGCGGATCACCGCCCTCGGCAAGGTACGGTGGCGTCTACGATTGGATGTCGCCATGTTGGAGATTGCGACTTACCTTGTTGTTGGCACCCAAACAGGAGCGGACACTCGTGCACGGTGCTCGGGAACGACGTCGTTGTGTTTGGCGGCAGCCGCGGGCGCAACCGCCAGAGCTCCGTCCACGTGCTCGACAGCGGTGCGTGGTCTGGTCTCTCCGTAGTCGCCAGTTGTGCGCTGATGAGGTGGGCTAATGATCTTGTCGGCGGTCGACAGACGAGTGGATGTGGCGCAGCATCGCGATCGATGGCAAGCCACCAAGCGCGCGCACGTACCACAGCGCCGTGGCGATCGGCGACAACCGCATCGTCTACTTCGGTGGCAACGACTCGACCAAGTGCTTCAACTCGGTCCACGTGCTGGAGAAATCGTCGTCCTTGTCGGCCAAGAAGAAGCGGAGGGGCGGCAAGAAGAGCAACGACAGCGACAAGGACGAGCACGACAGCAGCCCAACGACGAGCTGGTCGTGGTTCCACCCATGCGTGGTCGGAGACCCACCGCGCGCACGAACGGGACACACTGCGACGCTCGTGGACGAACACAAGGTGCTGGTCGTGGGCGGGTGGGACCCTCAAAGCGACGCCGGCGGTGCGACCGTCGTGTTCAACGACGCCTTCTTGCTGGACACGGCCACGTGGGAGTGGCAGCGCGTGCCCGTGGAGGCCGCGACTAGTGACGCAGTGGCCACGGCTGGTCACGAGGACGCCGACGCCTTCTCGTGGGTGTTCCCTGGGCGCGTGGGCCACCGCGCGGTGCTCAACAAGCGGAGCGGTCGCGTGCTGCTCTTCGGCGGGCAGAACGCGCGCGACGACCGGCTCGACACCATCCACGCGCTGTCCTTGTCGTTCGGAGCGCAGGCTCCGTCTTCATCAGCGGCGTCTTCATCAGCAGCGTCTTCATCAGCAGCGTCTTCTTCGATGCCAGCGCCTTCGACTGGGGCGCCGCCGACAATCGCGGGAGGCATCGCGCTCTGAGTCGTAGCGCTACAGACAAGGAACGTGTGAGTGATGAGGCGAATCCATCGCGGCAGGTGACAATGTATTGAGTCGTTGTCTCTTTTAACTGTTTTACGGACTCTTTTGAGATTTCGGCTAGTGTCCAGTTGCGGGGTTAGAACGCGTGGGTCGACGGCGCCCGCGTCGCGCTCTCACTCCATCATGTCCTCGAGCTCGAGCGCGACGCTGTCGAGGAACCGGCTCATGTTCTCGTCGTCCATGGCGGGCATCATGGCGCCCTCGTGCCCGCCGCTCGACGCGGTCATCCCCGGTCCCATCGCCGACCGCTGCTCTTGAGCTCGCACTCCTTTAGCTTGTTGATCGTCTGGCGGATGTTCTGCCAATGGCGACGACTCGCGACCAGCACCAATAGACTCCCTGTCGACAGCAGCGTCCATTGAGTTTGCTGTGGCTTCCGACGCCATGGCGAATGCGCTCGACAGTGAGAAACCGGCGGGCGGTGGTGGGAGCAGAAGCGGCGGCGGCGGCGCGAACGTTGCAGCTGGGAGTGACAATCCGATAGGCAGCTCGGCGAGTGGCGCTCCCATTGATGGCGGTGGCGGCGGGCGGAGCAGCGCATTAGGCGGCTCGTGCGACGGTCGATCGACCAGATGCATTGAAGACGGCGGCACTAGCGGTGGTGGCGCCATGGCTGGTTGGAAGAAGTGGAGGTGGTGGGGCGTCGGAGCGGCCGGTCGCTTGTTCTCCATGTCGAAACGGAGCATTCCGTCAGGCCCACTGGGCTGGTTGGTTCCGCTTGCCGCCATCGGATCCCGTCGCGTGAATAGGAACGCGCTGCTCGGCGACAAGAGCCCAGGCGGTGTGTGATGATGGGGCAGCGACGGAGCCACGTTGGCTGGGATCAGTGGCATCATCGACGGCGGAGGTAGCCGCCGCATCAGCTCGTGATGCATAGGCGTGTTGCTAGTGCCAGCGAAGTTGCCACTCGTTGACTCGTCCGACGCTACTGTTGACGCCGCAGCTGACAACGCTGGTGACGACGCGACTCGCATCATCCACTTTCGACGAGCAGCCGAGTTGAACCTGTTCTTGACGGCGTTCTCAGTACGGCCAGGCAGTAGCTTGGCGATCTCGCTCCACTTGTTGCCAAGCTTTTGCTGCCAGCGGAAGACGACGTCGTCCTCCTCGGGCGTCCACTGTCCTTTGCGGATGCGTGAGTCCAAGTGGTTGCACCAACGCTCGCGGCATTGCTTGCCGATACGCCCCGGAAGATGCTGCGCCACGTCGCACCAGCGGATCTTGCCGACGCCGTAGCGCGCGATCAGCTGCGACAAGATGCCGTCCTCTTCTGGAGTCCACGGTCCTTTGACCAACCCGGGCTTGAGCACCTTGTTCCAGCGATGCAGACACTGCACGTCCGTGCGGCCATTCCCCAGCGTCTCAGCGATCATCTTCCAGTTCTTCCCACCAAATCGCGCCACTGCCTCGCGCAGTTGCTCGTCTTCCTCGCGTAGCCAGCGCGAGGGTGGGCCAGTTGTGGGGCTGTGACTCGCAGTAGACGATGTCGGTGTCAGAGTCGGCGTCGCTGTGGACGTCGTGACGCTCGCGTTTCTGCTGTCGCTCTTCTTGCTGCTCTTCCTGCGTGGCTGACCCATGCTCCTGTCGATTGACATGTGGTCGTGCTGCTGGGAAATCGGGAACACTGGCTGATAACTGGTCGAAGACTGCGGTGGCGGGAACGGCGGTGAGCGTGTGGCGAGCGCGTCAAAGTGATTCGTCATGGGCGAGGACAGCCCCGACGATGTGGTACTCGAGTGGGAGAAGCGCCCAACACGTTTGCCCAAGAACACGCGGTCGCTCGTCGCGCTGGCTCCATTTCCCACGCCGTCGTAGTCGTTGCTACTGGCGAAAGCGAGCGCGTCGGATGGGAACGCGTCCGGACGCGCACTAGAGCGGTGACGAGCTGGGTCGGGCTGCTGTCGCGGTGTCTCTTCGACTTCTTGCCTCGGTCGGTGCGCCTCGGAAAACGTTTGGGCTACACGCATGGCCATGGCGTCATGCAACGCATACGGCGGAGCATCGCTGCTGGCACTTGCAGTAAGGTCGTTGGCGTCTTCTTGCTGGTTGTCGCCGCCGAGACTCTCGTGCGGCTCGAGCTTCATTGCGTTTGAGTCAAACGCATGCACGAGAAAGTCTTCTCGTGGCGAGTACTCGGGTCGATTGCGAGATGTGTTGCCGTCGGTGAAGTAGCGGTGGGGACTAAATTTCTGGTCGCTGGCGCGCAAGTCGTGGCTGCGTATCTCGGCCGTCGCACTCTTGTCATGCTCGCCACCGTCGTATTTATGCTCGTCACCAGCACCAACATGGCGTCTTGGAGGAGATTGTACGTCCTGATTGGGGTGCCGGCTGGAGCTTCGAGGTGGTGGCGCGAACGAGCCCGCCGAAGCACGAGGCAGGCCGCCATACTCTCTCGACAGGCTCCCGAACGCTAGTCACATGAACAGTGGGTCGCATTAAGACACATTTAGCCGCACATACCAGAGCTCCAGCCGAGAGCGCGCAGCTTACATTCTCCGTATGACGGGATGCCGAGCGGCTGATGAGGGTCGTGACGAGCCGGAGGGATGCCGATGCTGGCGTCGCTGTCACTTCCGCTGCGGCCACGCCTGTTGTTGTCGCCAGCGAAGTGACCGATTTCGAACGCGCTGTTGCTGTCGGTGTTATTGTTGTCGGTGGCGAAGGGGAGGCGGTGGCGCTGCTTCTCCTGTCCGTGAGTCTGGTGATGGTCGCTGAGAGACTGGTGACGCAGAGAATGGGGTCGGTGGCGCTTGCTCTGCTGATTCGTGGCGTAGTCTTCGCCCGCGCCATCGCCGCCGAACATGAATACGTCGTTGTCGTCACCATACGCTTCATCGTGGAGACCAGCGCTTGCCATCGATCGTTTGGGCGACGGCCTGGCCAATCCGCGCAGTACGATGACAACGTTCGCGTCAGTCAATCCATCGCACTGACGAGTGTACGAGTCAACAGCGGCGCGCACCTCGTAAAGCCGCCGCCGGACCGAGCCGCTTGCATTCGAAAAGAACGCTCGCTCGTCTGCCTTGGCTCCTTCACTTGCTGCTCTTGAGAACTCGGAGTTCAACACGAATGGAGGGCTGCAAAGGTGCTCACGCTGCTGCCAAACCCGACTGCGGGCGCTCGTTCATCTCCGCGCGCAGCCACGACGCGTTGTGACTTCTTGGGCGCTCGCTGCCCGCTTCTTCGCGTCTCCACTTATTGTTCCTGGGGTGTCTTCCGCCCTAGACGCTGCGTCCCCCCTCCGTTTCTTTTTCTTCTTCTTCTTCTTCTTCTTCTTGCATTGACTGTGGAAAACGCCACGACAAAGTCAAACCGCTGCCCGCCCAAGCCACTCGATCACTCGGCACCCACCAGTAAAACCCTCACTCGCGCGATCGAGTTATAAATAACGACACTCGAACGCGACGCCGACCCGCCAGCCACGTCTAACCGACCGGGTCAATCGATCGACAAACGCGTTTTACACCATCTTATCAGAGAGAGAGGATGGGTGGGTGGGTCTTGGAACGTGAAAACTCGCGCGCACGGTCGCGACGGGTTGCTCGCGCCTGTTGTGAATGGGCGAAAGGCTTAATCCCAACTCACGAACGGGTGATAAACGCACCAGAAACGCACCTGATCTCGCGACGACTCGCGGTGCACCGTGTTATGCCGGAAAACGAGGCGGAAACCACCAACTTGAGTGCGCGCGCACAAATCAGCACGACGAGTGGACTGCTCCATGGCCGTCTGGGATACCACTCATGACAGCAGACAAAACACTACCGAGTTGGAGAAACGAGAGAAACGCACATCGAACATGCACGCCACCGCGCTTGTCGACGTGGGAGGGGAGCGCTGGTTGCATATGCGAGTCGGCCAAACGGGCATATTATTAGTCGTCGCAATCTGCTCTGCTGCCTCTTGGTCCCTGTTCCTAAACACTGCGTCACTGTCTGTGATCCGTTCACAAAGCCCCCTCATGGTGGCGGCGAGTCATCCACATCCACGCAGACAACATGGCAGCGTCACGTTCATGATCGGACATGAGCGGCACTTACTCGCTCGGGATGCCAACGGCCCGCAGCTTCTCCTCGAGCGTCCGGAACTCCTTCTCGTTGATCTTGTTCAGTTCTTCGTCCACGTACTCCTCGATGGCCTTGACCTCGGGGATGTAGTGCTTGAGCATGTTCTCGACGCCATTCTTGAGCGTGACCGACGAGCTCGGGCAGCCGGCGCACGAACCCGCGAGCTGAAGCAGCACCACGCCAGTGTCCGGGTCAAAGCCCTTGTAGAAAATGTCGCCGCCGTCGTCCTGCACCGACGGGCGGATGCGCTGCTCCAGCAGCTCCTTGATCATCGCCACGACCTCGTCGTCCTCCGGCAGAATCGTCGTGTCCTAATTGGCAGAGAATGAGAGTTCGAGATTAGATACCACGGACAATACTGTAGCGTTTTGCGTGCGACATTGAGACTGGACGCACCGTGACGATCGGCTCGTCTGACATGACTTCCTCCCCAGTCGCGAAGAAGTCCATGATGGTCGCAAAGATTTCGGCATTCAGCGCCTGGTCATTGTGATAGAAACAGCAGGTCACGGTTAGCCAAACGATCCGACTGTTAAAAGCCACAACAACGACGCGCGCGTGGCGCCACGCCAGCGACACGTACGTCCCAGTCCTCGTCCTCGTCCTTGGTGACCGAAATGAAGTCCTTGCCGAAGAACACGCGCACGACGCCGTCGATCTGGAACAGCTTCTTGGCCAACGGCGAGCGGCGCACGTCCTCCGACCCGGGCAGGAAGTCCTACGATGGAGATGATCAAAAGCAACCGTCAGTACCAAACATACGTCACGCCAAGCCAAAGCTGCCGCCGCTCGAGACGCACATAGCCCGTGGTGAAGCGGTCGTCCAGCACGGCGCGGCCGGGGAGGAACTTGATGCTCTGCGGGTTGGGCGTGGCCTCCGTCTGGATGAACATGGAGCGCAGCGCGCCGGTCGCGGCGGCGAACGGCGACGGGCGGCGCGCAGACGCCGAAGTCGCCGCCGGGACGCGGGACACCGCCGGCTGCAGCGCCGACGCGCGGAGCGAGTGGACGGAGCGGGCGGCCACCGCCACAGGTGCGCGACGAGCGAGAGCGCGGAGAGCCGTCGAGCACGCGAGCATCGCCGATGCTATGGATGAATTAAAGCGGACGAGGTGTCGTCCTTTCTCGAAGGTTTCCCTTTCTGGTTTGACAAGCGCGGCGCCAAAGAGCAAGTGGCAGGAGGACGGCGCGTGGGCGGCATACAAAAAGCAAGAAAGATGCGAGAGAGTGATGGTCAGGATACTTACGCAATCACCCACCAAATGTGGGAAAGCACTGGGCAAAAGTATGGTCGGGATTTTGGCGTCTTTTTGACGCATCGGTATTGAACGCGCTGGTGATTGGCTGAAACTCCGTATTTCCGTCTACGGACTGTCGGAACGGGCGTCGTCATGGCGAGGAGGCCGCGGTTGGGTCGGCCGGCTCGTCCTCCCAGAGCGGGATGTGCACGACCTTGGGCCAGACGAAGTAGTTGACGAGCAGGTCGTGCAGGAACGACTGGAGGCTGTTGCGGCAGCGGGTCAGTGAGCGCGCCGCATCGATGTTTCAAGTGGAGAACGCACCACTCGGAGGCGAACGGGACGTTGGCGAGGTTGATCTTGGCGGCCGTGAGCGAAAAGTCGAACACGGGGCGTCTGCGTGATAGGGCGGACAGCACGGGTGAGCTAGCAGGCCAGCCACAGCGGCGCGTCGACGCGACTTACGACGTGAAGGACAGGGTGAGGCCGCTGGGCGATGCAGCCAACAACACGACCCGAGATTAGTTCCGTCCACAGGACGAGGAGCACAACCGACCAACGCGCCCACCTGAAGCACGGCCATTCGACGATGAGCGGGTTGAGCGTGAGGCGGAGCGTGCCCACGAGGAAGAGGTCGCGTAGCGACATGGTGGCGGCGGCGCCCAGGTTCGAGACCAGCTTGAGCTCGGCCATGAACGAGTCGTCCGTGACGATGCGCACCGCAATGTCGATCGTCACCTCGTCCGTCAGCGCGTTGGCTGCCACGAACTTGACGCCGCTGATCTGCGGCGTCTTGTCCCCCAGCTCTACCCTCGTGATGGACAGCGCGCTGATGAAGGCCGGACGCTGGGCGTCAAGCAGCGGGTTCAGACTGTTCAGGATGGAGTCCTGCGCCGCTCACACAGCGCGCAAGAGCATCAGCACAAGTAGATTGGCAACATGAGTGAGGCACTGTCGCACGGAGCAGTCCGACGCCCACTTACGCGGATTGCGATCTTGAGGTAGGGCCACCCTCTACGCAGCAGCACGCACGTGTAGATGGGGCCACGATAGCGTCAGCTTTTAATAGCGCTTAGACATCATACCAGCAACGAAAGCACGTACGTGACGAAGACGTCGTTGAGCCAGTCGACGCGGTCGACATCAGGGTACGTCATCCAGTTCGGGAGCTGTCGTACGGCACACGCATCCGTGATGTTAGCACGCGAACTCGAGACAGGAGCCAGAGCTCTCCCATCAGGTGGCGCACGGCAATATTCGCGATTTCAGCGCGTCGTCTCGCGTCCGGGAAGTTGGCACTCATTTCGGCGTTCCGCCTGGCTCGCCGTCGGACTTGGAACTCGGCGTAGCTCCACAGGAAGAGACAAATAAAGATGAGGCAGCTTCCGAGCAGCGCGTGGCAGTAGCTCGCGAGGTACACGCCGACGGAGATGCACGCCCACTCCACGAACTGGTCGTCGCGATCGAAGATGTGGGCGGAGAGCCCGACCGCCGCCAACGGAAGGAACAGCGACGCGCAGTACGCTCCAGCGATACTGGCCACCGCGAGAACAACGAAGCGCTGAAGAGCCAGCGAGCTGTTGCGCTCATTCAGTCGCTGCTGGTTTGTGTCCACTGCACGTAGTTCCGATGGCCCCACCTTCGGGTCGTTCGCTTGTGCGTCCTCGAGTTCATCTGCCGCGGCTGACGATGCCCGCGAATGGATACGTGCGCCGTCTGCGGCCTGCTTTGGTCTTCGAAGACCGCCCAGAAGCCGCGTTGGGGACAGAGCATGGCTTACTTCTGCGTACATCGTCGATAGCTGCGCGTAGTGGTTGGACTCTCGCGTGGACGGCGAGAGCGGGTGAACACCCGCTTCACCCGCACGCTCGCCATCCACGTGGTTTCTTCGTCGTAGAAAGCCCGAAGAGGATGCCTCAGAGGAGTCCATGAGCCGCTGCGATGATGACGACGGCGACGCAATCGGGACCCAGCCTGCCGTTGACTCTGCAAGCTTTGACTGCAGGTTTGAAGCTATCCTCGCGCCAATCTTGGACGGCTTGCTCACCTACGGGTGCAAATACGAGGCGGGGAGTGTCTTGGCGTACCCGCGGTTGGAAAACCCAGTCCGGCTGCCTGCGGGGCTTCTCGGGAAGCGATGGAAGCCCTGCCTCTGGCCTGAGAACATCGAATTGAATCGGTCGAGCGGCGTCTTGGGCTCTCTGTAGATGGTTGTAGGGGTCGTTGGATGGTGTGATGCCGCTTCTGCATCGCTCTTCTCCTCTGCGTCGTACTCATCTTCAGCTTCGCGCTTACTCGTGGTAGCTGCGGAGTTGGCGCGGCAGTTGGGGTCGATCGACAGGCTCTGAAGCAGTCGAGCCTTGTCGCTGGACGGTGGATTCTCGCTCAACGCTGACGAAACGGAGCTATTCGAAGCCATCAGACTGCCGTTTGGTGCCCCGCTTGCTGCCTTCTCGCTGTCGTCGCTGCTGTTCTCCTCGCCGTCGGATTCGAGCCGCTCATAGTCTCGAAAGGGCGACGACGGCGACACTGGGCCGCTGGCTGTGCAGCGAAACACCTCGCCGTCGACCGAGGCGGCCTTCTTGATGGCCGAGTGGATGCACTTGACCCACAGCAGCATCCGCGCCTGGTCCTCCTCGAAGAAGATGAAGCCCTGGTGCTTGAAGTAGACGGTATTCTTGCGCTTCCAGGTCTTGACCTCGACGCAGAAGCACTTCTCCATGACGATGTTGGAGTTGTCGGCCTCGAAGCTCATCTCGGCGCCCGCGAGCGACAGCAGGAACACCATTTCGGTCCGCGCGTCCGACCTGCGCGAGTCGTATCAAGAGATCACATCCAGTGAGGTCACACCAGTAAGAAGCTCATACAATGTTACCACGACGACTCACGCGTAGATCTCGAGCACGGGCTTGTTGGCATCGCTGACGACGTAGTAGCTCGACTTGACGACGGGGAAGAGTTGCTTCTTCTTCTTTTTCTCCCGCTTGAGCTGCACGGCCATCACGCACTCGACCGACTCGCGGTCGAGTGTCGTCTGCCTCGCGCGGGGCGCCATCATCGCTCGCGGGCTCAGCGGGAGGCCAAGCGGCGCGCCGTCGGCTTGCAACGGGGGAGAAATCACCTCTCTCGTGTCGTTGCGAGTGGGAGGGGCGGCGCCAGACGCCCGGATGCTGACCGACGCTCTCAACGCGCTGTCGGACGCGGACGGAGTCGACCCGAGAGAAGGCGGCGGGCCGTCCGAGGGCACCGACTGGCGGTGCGGAGACAGCAGCGGCATGCGCGAGCCGCTCAGCGGATTGCCCACGCGCTTCAGCACGTCGAAGGTGATCCCTGGCGCCATGATGGAGGGGAACTAGAGCCTGCCTGTCAACGCGGAGAAACGCGGAGAGACAACACGGCCGACGGTGAGGCATGAAACACGCGGATCGACCGCAGGACGGAGCGTGCTGGACGCGCGCGATTCAAACCGGACGCGCGGTATAAATAGCGGAGAAGCAGCCCAGGAGAAGGCCCGGTATATCGGGAAACGGGCGATGGAGCGAGGGAGGGAGGGGATCCGCATCGTCGCTGGGTTATGGGAGGAGGGTCGTCTTGATAGTGAAGGTGTTCGTTGGATTCACTTCAATTGGGCCGCTTCAAGCCTGGGATACGGAATACTCTCCAAACCATCCCCTTGATAGCCAAACTGTGGCGCCTTGACCTGGCCAACCGCATATTCTGTCTCTTCAAATATAATCTATGTCAGTACACCGTTCCAACAAGTAACTTTCAGTGTACTTACATGCGTTACCCCTGCGGGCGGTCGCCGGCCCGGAGTAAAAATAACGGCAGACACTCCAAGAGGCGGCCGTGCAGTTGTTCCTCCGACCCACTCGCCGTCGATTCCCGTCGATTCCCGTCGATTCCCGTCGCTTCCTGGGCGCCCGCGCGTGGATCCACCGGTCAGTTACGTCGCAGCTGGAGCGCGCGCGCGAGTTTGCTACCTAGAGCCGTCCCTGGAGACCGCGCAAGCATGGGGAACACGAGCGCCAAGGGCAGCAAGGACGAGTTCACGTTCGAGGACGACGGTGCGGCGTGCAGATGAAGACGCTGTTGGGTCCAAGCGGCGGTTGCTCACCACAGTGTGCTTGTTGAGGTGTCCTTGTTACTGCAGATGAGGCGTTCACGGAGGCGCTGCGCGTCAACCTGCAGCGGCTGATCGCATACGCCAAGTCGGCGGACACGGTGCTGCAGCGCGAGGTGGCCGAGAAGCTCGCGAACGAGGCCGTCAAGCGTACGTCCCCCCCTCTCTGGCACGCGCGTGGATATAGCCGCCTGGCGTGTTTACTGACGCGCTGGCGCCCCAACAGCCGACCGGCAGGTGCAGATCGTGGAGCTGGACGGGCTGCAGCTGCTGCTGCCGCTCACGCGCTCGGCCGACACGGAGGTGCAGCGCCTCGCCGCGCACGCGCTCGCCAACCTCTCGGTCAACTGTAAGTCGCTGTACATTACCTTGTCTCGGTTGTGACGGGGCTCGGATTGACCGTGTCTGTCGCTGTTTGCGTCCCCCGATCGCGACACAGCCGACAACCAGTCCAAGATGGCGACCGAGGGCGGCATCGACATGCTCATCGACCTACTGGCGAGCGCGAACGAGCACGTCCAGCGCCAGGCCGCCAAGGCGCTCGCCAACCTTGGCGTCAACGGTGCGTCCCTCTCTATCTCTTGGGTGATCATCACCCATACTCTGACGCCTTGGTGCGCCTGCCAGTCGACAACAAGGAGCGCATCGCCAAGGCTGGCGGCATCAAGCCGCTCATCGCGCTCGCGAGCTCCAAACAGATCGGCGTCGCCGTCGAGGCCATCGCTGCGCTCGCCAACCTCGCCGTCAACGGTGCGCCGCATTCATAAAACCCCTCTGGGTGACCGGTTACTGACCGCGAGATGCTTTCGTCGGGGTCGTAGACGCCAACGAGGTCGAGATCGCGCGCGAGGGCGGGCTCAAGCCCATCATCGAAGGCGCCTACTCCGAGTCGGTCGAGCTGCAGTCCCAGGTCGCGCGCGCGCTGCGCAACCTCTCGGTCAACCGTAAGTGACGCGTCTCTATTTGGGTCAAAATATGTTTGCCTGAGTGGTGGTGAGACTGATGGCGTGACGTCTTGCCGCAGCCGAGAACAAGCAGGCGATCGTGGAGCTCAACGGTGTCGAGGCACTTCAGAGCCTCGTGCGCTCGCCCAACGACCGGATATGCCAGCAGGCGACCCGCGCGCTCGTCAATCTCGGCGTCAACGTCGTCGACTGAGTCCGTCGGGTCTGCGTGCCGCGTTGAGACCGACGGTCGCCATCCAGACGCTAGGTCGTCCGTCGCCTTCATCTCCATTCATGACCAGCACGCATACTTACAGAGACATACACACGCTCACGCTTGGACTCCTGGGCACCTCTCGTCGTTCATTCCCATACACAACTGATCTCGCACACGCACCTACGAAAGCGCCCCGCGACACACACACTCGCACCCACACGGTCGGGAGCAAAGGGCCAAATGGTCAGTCCATTTCTCGGGCTGCTCAGCTACTCTACTGTCACAGTGGCTCGCGCGCATGTCCGCGCGAGCGCGTCGTCTAAAGTTGGCGTCGCTTCGCGCGCTCCTCCGTGCGCTTGCTCGCCAGCCACGAGCCGGCGCCAGGACCCGCGCCGGGGCCCTGGGGCATCATAGTGCGACGCTGCATCTCCGTCCCGATCTGGAAGGCGACCGATTACACGCCGGGACAGTGTTAGTATGCATCAAGGGGGACCACCAGCCAGTATCAGCATCACGCAGAGCCGCACCTCGTAGAATGACGACATCATGAGAGCCTGCTCGCGCGAGTAGGACTCGCGGATCTCCTTGAGTTTCTTCTCCAAAAAGTCCAGTCGCTCATCCTTCTCGCTCAGCTGGTTGCGGTGCGAGCTCACGGCCACCATGTACTTGGTCTGCACCGCGTGGAGCGTCTTCTTGGTGTAGTTCTCCAGCTTCGTTCGCTGCTCGACAATCTCGTTGATCATCGACTCCTTCTCTTTGAGCCTGCTCGTCAGCTCCGTAACTGTCGCGCGCATCGACTGGACCGCTTCCGCCTCTTCCTTCTGTAGTGCACGCACACAATCCAAACGTCAGCTCCCTACTTCATGAAGCGATGAAGCCACAAGTGCACGTACCAATTGGTTGATTTGCGCCTCGTACTCCGCAGCCTGCGCGGCGGACAGACCGGAGTCGCCGTGCTTGACAATGGTGCCAGGAATCACGTTGTTCGAGTGCACTGTGACAGACTCGGGCCCAGACGCATACATGGATGACGCCGACGCAATTGCCCCCATGCGGCCCTCACTCGCGCTAGGAGCGTATCCTTCCTCGGCAGCCGAAATCTCCATGGGCTGAGGTCCGTTCGCATCGACCTGGACCCGCGACTGCGCAGGATGTTGACTGCGCGCTTGCCGCAGCTCCTCAGAGAGCTGCTCGTTCTGCATCTGGAGCTGATAGACCGTGTTCTGCAGCGACTCCTTCGCCTTCAGCGCAAAGTCGAGCTCATTCGTGAGGCGAGTCTGGTCCGGGGTCTCGATGCCGCTCCGCAGCCCCGCGTTTTCGCGCTCGAGACGAGCAATGCGCTCCCGCAACGTGCCCACAGCGTCGCGGCCAAGCAAGACGTCCGCACTCAAACTGCCTGGCGCCCCAGTCATAGAAGCATCCGACGAAAACTCGTCGTCCTGGGTCTGATGATGCTGCAGGTTTGCCAGCTGCGCGCGCAGCTCTTCCACTTGCTGCTCCAGGAACTCCTTCCCGCCCAGCGCGCTGTCGAGCTCTTCCTGCAGTCGGCGGCTCTTCTCGTCCTTAATGCGCAGGCTCGAGGTCGCTTCCACGTTCGCCGTCTCGAGATCCACGACCTGGTTCTTGTACTTCTCAACGAGCGCTTTGAGGGTCGGCATGGTCTTGATCGTGCTCTCGAGGTCCAGCACTTTGTCCAGGTACTGCGCATTGTTGGTCTCCAACTCCTTGACTTGCGTGCGCAGCGCGTTCATCTCTTCGAGCTTCTTCTTGTACTTGTTGACGCTCGTCTCGAGCTTGGCCATTTGGGCGAGCTTGGAGCGTGAGATGTCGAGCTCGTCGGCTTGTCGCCGCACCTCGTTCTCCAGCACCATCAAGCGCTCGTTCGACTCGCGCTTCATGCGGTGAAGCTCCTCGTTCTTCTCTTCCAGCGCGAGGGTCAGCGCGTGGATCTCACCCTCCACGATCTGTTGGATCTTCTTGTTGTCGCGCGTCAGCGTGCTCTGGCGCTCGCTCACGAGCTTGTCGCGCTCCTCTTCAACCACAGCGTACTTGTCGACCAGCTGCTGGTGCTCCGCGAGCGCGTTCTCAAAACGGTCCGTCAGCTCGCGGTTCTTGCGCTCCACGTCGAGGTACTTGAGCTCCAACGCTGACGCCTTCTCCAGCGCCTGCGTGAGCTGCGCCGCGAGCACCTCGGCCGACGTCGCCTCGCCGTAGCTGGGCGACGCGCCCTGGTTCATCGAGTTGCGGCGCGCGGCCGGCGAGATCTGCTGGAAGCGCCGCATGAGGCCCTCGATCGTGTGCATGAGGCTGGCCTGCTCGGACGCGTCCATCTGCATGATGGGCAGGATGTAGTCCGACTTGTTGGGGCACTGCACCGCGCAGCCCAGGACGAGCTCCACCAGCTTGCCCACCTCCTGCACATCGTTCTCGCGCGCGATGCGCGTCGTGTCCACCAGCTCGCTCGCGCTGCACAGTTGGCCCAGCTCCTCGTTGTAGTACAGCTCCACCGCGCGCACCAGCGTCTTGAGGTTGCTCGCCTTGAACGCCCAGTTGCCCGCCGCCAGCTCCGAGATCTGTTCCAGCTTCAGATACTCTGGGTCGCTGCCAGTGGTGACAAGACGCGCGTCAACAGTCAGTCAGTCAGTCACATGGAGACAGCCTATCTATCGCTCGAACTATCCGACCGACAGACGTACACGTGGTGCATGATCTTGGACAGGAACACGCCGTCGCACAGGTCCTCCAGCGTCACCACCTGCACGTCCGACGCCAGCTTGTCCTGGAAGCTCTGCGTCTACAGCCCGCCCCGTCGATCAACCCGGTCAGTCAACCCGCCCTCTTCCTGAGTCACACACCCAAGCGCGCGCCGTACCCAGAGCAGCAAACTGCGCAGCTGCGCGTCGTCCATGGTTCCGAATCCGGCCGCGCCGCACACTCCAAGACGGCGCGCTCGCGTCTCCTCCTTCTGTTGTAAAGCACGGGCGCCCTGCCTGCCTGCGCTGCGAGGTGTCGACCGATCCTGAGGGCGTTCAGCCGCGCTTTCCCGTCCCGTCCGGCCTTCCTCCCCCCCCTTTCGGCTTGTTTCTTTTGTTGGTATTATTTCGAGGTACTGTACCGTAAAACCTCATGATACGAAGGAAAAACCTCGAAGCGGCTTCAAGGGAACGAAAGTAGTGGGCACTACACTATTCGTTCATTCAGTGTGGACCACATGACACATGAGAGTCGTGTGAACCACCTCATAACACGAAGTTCAACGAGATCAAGTGCGCGGCGTGGACTCCCCGGCCCGCTGTTGTCTCTTACGGTATCTAATCTATACGTATACTGCTGCTGTGTCTGTGCTGTCGCTCGGACCCGTATCGATGGCGCCCTACTTGGACTTGGCGGCGAGCTCCTTCTGGTAGTCGCCGATGAGCTTCTCCTGCACGTCGCGCGTGACGAAGTCGTGCGCCTTGTACTCCATGGTGAACTCGCCCTTGCCCTGCGTGGACGAGCGCAGGTCGGTCGAGAAACCGAACATGTTCTGCAGCGGCACGTCGCACCGGATGACCGTGTGCAGCTCGTCGGCATCGCTGCTGTTGATAAGGCCGCGGCGGCGGTTCACCTCGGCGATGGCCGTGCCCTGGAACTCGTTGGGCACCTCCACTTCGACCGCCATGATGGGCTCCAGCACGCACGGGTCGGCCTTGACGAACGCCTGGCGGATGGCCTGCACCATGGCCGTTTTGAACGCCAGCTCGCTCGAGTCGACCGAGTGCGCCTGGCCGTCGTTGATCACCACGCGCAGGCGCTGCACAGGGTGGCCGATCAGCCAGCCCTTCTGCACCGCCTCCATCGTACCCTTCTCACACGCAGCAATGTACTCGGGAGGGATGGCGTTGCCCACGATGTCGTTGACGAACTCCACGCCCGCCACCTCGTCGTCCGTGTCCTCGATCGGCTCGATGTAGCCGACGACGCGCGCGTACTGGCCGGAGCCGCCGCTCTGCTTGCGGTGCAGGTAGTTGAACTCGGCGCGGCCACGGATCGTCTCGCGGTAGTTGACCTGCGGGGCGCCCGTGTCCACCTCGACGTTGTACTCGCGGCGCATGCGCTCGACGTAGATCTGCAGGTGCAGCTCGCCCATGCCGCTGATGATGGTCTCCTTGCTGTCGTTGTCCACGCGCACGCGGAACGTCGGGTCCTCCTTCTGGAAGCGGTTGAGCGCCTTGGAGAAGTTGGCCACCTGCTGCTTGTTCTTGGGCGTGACGGCCAGCGACATGACCGGCTCGGGCACGTGCAGACTCGTCAGGGTGAACTTGGAGCTGTTGGAGTCGCTGAACGTGTCCATACTGGCGCACTCGACGCCGAACATGGCCACGACCTCGCCGGCGCCCACCTCCTCCACGTCCTCCATCTCGTTCGAGTGCATCTTGACCAGGCGCGGCACCTTGATGCGCTTCATGTCGCTCATGTTGTAGATGAAGCCGCCGCGCTTGAGCGTGCCCGAGTAGATGCGCATGTACGTGAGCTGGCCGAACTTGCCCTCCTCCAGCTTGAAGGCGAGCGCCAGCAGCGGCGCCGAGGGCGAGCACGGCACGCTCACCTTCTCCTCGTGCTGGCTCTGGTCCAGCGCGAAGTTGGCGACCTCCGACGGGCTCGGCAGGTACGAGACCACGCCGTCCAGCAGCGGCTGCACGCCGCGGTTCTTGAAGGCCGAGCCCATGAGCACGGGCACGAACTTGTGCGCGATGGTGGCGCGGCGGATGGCGGCCTTGAGCTGGTCCAGCGTCGGCTCCTCCTCCATGAGGAACAGCTCGCCGATCTCGTCGTCCACGTCGGCGAGCGCCTCGATCATCTCCTGGCGCTTCTCCTCAGCCAGCGCGCGGGTCTCGGCCGGGATGTCGTCCGACTCCTCGATGGTCTCGCCGCTCTCGCCCTTGTTACGCAGCGCCTTCATCGTGAGCAGGTCCACGACGCCCTCGAGGTCGTTCTCGGCGCCGATCGGCACCTGCAGCGCGTGCGCGTTCAGCTTGAGCTGCTTGCGCAGGTCGCGGATGACCTTCCACGGGTTAGCGCCCATGCGGTCCAGCTTGTTGATGAAGGCCACGCGCGGCACGCCGTAGCGCTTCATCTGCTTGTCGACCGTCAGCGACTGGCTCTGCACGCCCGAGACGCCGCACAGCACGAGCACGCCGCCATCCAGCACGCGCAGCGCGCGCTCGACCTCGATGGTGAAGTCGACGTGGCCGGGCGTGTCGATGATGTTGATGTTCGAGTCCTTCCACGAGCAGTAGGTGGCGGCCGACTGGATGGTGATGCCCTTCTCGCGCTCCAGCTCCATCGAGTCCATCTTGGCGCCCACGCCGTCCTTGCCGCGCACGTCGTGGATGGCGTTGATGCGCCCCGTGTAGTACAGGATGCGCTCCGTCAGCGTCGTCTTGCCCGAGTCAATGTGCGCCGAGATACCGATGTTGCGCAGGTTGCGCATGTACCCCTCGGGCACCTCGTGGTCCGGCGCGAACGAGCGCACGGTGCCCTCGGCGGCGGTGCTGAGCGCGCGGGCGGCCGCGGATGGAGGCGCCAGCGCGTTGCGCGGCACCAGCGCGCGGCGGGCGCCCGAGGCGGCGCGGGAGAGCTGCAGCCAACGCATCGAGCGGAGCGGTCGGAGGGGAGGGAGGGAGCGGTCGGTTGTTGCGCTGGGGAGCGAGAGAGACTAGACCACCGGAGACGGAGGCGCAAGCGGGCAGGGAGGGCCACACACGCACGCAGAGTCAGGCGTAATGGGTGAGCCGGCGATCTCAATAGAAGCCCGTGTGTGGTTGACCCGCATGACGCACTTCGGCGCGTCTCTCGTAGCACCAGATGGGTGGCCAGACTGCGAGACCTTCGTAAATCGATAGAGTGACATGTTAGTATTTGGAAAGGATATCCTTTATGAGAGGTGGAGTCGGACGAATCAGATACGGACACATTTTTTTTCAGACTCAGACAACGACGTTGAAGTGGACCACCAAAGCGTGAATATGGATGCCAAAACTAGACAATCCTACAAGGTTGGGAGCGGTTGGCACTCGTGACGTACAAAATCAGTGATATAACGTATTGCGCAGCGCCTTGGCGCGCATCTCTATCGAACACGTATCGACATGCATCTACTGTACACACCACGCATCGACATGCACATCTCATATCTACTACACAGGTCATATCAATACTTCACCAACTCAGATTATAATGCGACGGTGGTCGGTGCACGTGACAGCGTACCGTATCACACCCACATGCCCTGTGAGTCGTCATCGTTATCGTCGTCGTCATCCGATGACGCCGGGGCGACGGCCACGTCCGCGAAGCGCATGAGAGAGCACCCGCGCAGGCTCAGGTCCTTGGCGCTTAGCACGACCGGACAGCGACGCGCCATCACTAAGTCAGCCGTGAGCGCGCTGAGCCACTCGACGGCGGACCGTGAGCGGATTTCGCCCAGCTTGGCGTCGAACGAGTAGAAGCCTTCGGTGTTGCTGTTGCTGTTGTTGATGGAGGTGCTGCTACTGGTGGTCGACGACGACGTCGAGCGCGAGGATGAACATACTGCGGGCGATGACTCATTGTGGACGATGGCCGCGTTGTCCGTGCAGATGTACACGGTCGCATCGTCGAGCTGGTCCGCGAGGCGCCCACACAGTGTTACTAGTTGGGCCGCCAAGTCTTGTTCCTCCGCCTGCTCCTGCTCTTGCTCTTGCTTGTTCTTCTGATGGTCGAGAGCGAGCTCGCACGTCGGCTGCAGCCGCATCGACGCGAACACCGCCGACACGTCCCACTGACTGGTGCGCGACAGGTCGCGAATGGCGTCGCGAGCGACCTGCTACCTCGCCGACACGCCGCGCCACGCCTCGGTGGCTTCACTGGCCTCGACAGCGCGGGCAATGCGTTCCGGCACGGTTAGTACTTGATCCTTGTTGGCGTTGGCAGTGACCCAGGCAGCCGAGGTTTCCGTGGACGCAGCAGTCGCGCCGTCGTCCTCCACGACTTCGGTCGAGAGCGACTCGAGCGACTCGAGCACCTCGACGGACGAGCAGCACGAGCTGCGCGACGACACTGATGTCGATACGGTTTTGCACTGGCTCGCTCGGAGCGCGTCCGCTCGAGCGGTGGCTTCACTCATGACGCACTCGCTGTCGGTCTTGTAGTTGCTCTTGGCGTCGATCATGGAGCAGAAGCCAGCCGGGTTCTCGATCGCCGACGCGATCGCAGACGTCCACTGCGCGTACTCGCGCTCCGTCGACGCGCGCAGACGCAGCTTCTTGTTCCGCGGCCCGAACGCCAGCGTGAACACCAGGCGGCGGCGGTCGCGCGCAGACGACGTCGGCGACACGGGCAGCAGGCGCACGGGGTGGACGCGCGCGTCGAGTGGGACGGCGACGCGACGCCCATCACCGGCGCGCGGTCCACGATCAGCACCGGCGTCGATGTTGACGTCGGCGTGGACGTCGAGGTAGGAGACGACGCCTTCTTGGTGTAGTCGGCTTGGGGAATGGAAGCGGTCGCGGTCGCGAGGGACGGCAGTCGCACACCGATGTGTATCCATTTCGACAGTCGGATGTAGCCATGTCATCCATACAGATGGACCCAGAGCAGAAACCAGACGAACACATGGTTAGACGACGACTCTTCAGGGAACGAGGCGACTCATGGTAGATAGATAGTGGGACGCAGCAGAACAGATCATCTTGAACGACTGCGCCTTGAGCACGCCGGTCATGCAGGCGGCGCGCTGGTTGGTGGTGGATGCGTTCATAGTGGATGTTGTTGTGGTTAGGATGCGGCTGTAGAAGCGCTTGTTTGGGGAGGCGGAAGGCAGGCTCGAGAGCGGACTGGTGTGCTCGGCGCGGCGCAAATGGGGAAGTGAGCGCTTGACGGGTCTGGGCGGGGCCGCGCTGGATACAAAAACCAACAACAAGCGAGAGCCGACGCAGTGAACAGACCCGTCGGTCCGTATTTGGCGCCGGGGGCGTGCGGGAACCCGAGATGGGGGACGGTGCGTAGACTTGATAGTTGTATGTGTCGTAGCGAGTGTTGGTTGAGTGTGCGATTTGAAAATGGAGTGTGTCGCACGCGTGATCAAGTCGGTGAGTGATGGGGACGGGA
This sequence comes from Phytopythium boreale, assembly GCA_023338115.1. Classification (NCBI taxonomy): domain Eukaryota; phylum Oomycota; class Peronosporomycetes; order Pythiales; family Pythiaceae; genus Phytopythium; species Phytopythium boreale. The sequence goes on along the minus strand of JAADYG010000076.1, from coordinate 19,752 downwards.
GTCGTCGTTGGTTGGCGGTTCGTATAGTGCGTGAGTATGGTGGTGAGGGAGCGTGACACCCCGTCTTGTCCGTGCGAGTGGATTTTTTTCGCCTCGTCCCGGAGGTTGAGGTCGCCGCGGAAGTTGCCGCGGTGATCCTCTTTCGTGACGGCTTGCTCGCTCGACCAAGTATTTTATGTATGCTTTCGTGTTCGCGGTAGTTGTCTGTCGCGAGGTACCCACTTTGTTGCGTCCGTAATCTGCGTGTTTGGCGCTCGTGAACCAATGAACCACCAGGTCGCTGGCAACGCCGTGTTGTTTGCAGTTGTTCAGTCAGCTGCACTGGCGGTCACAGGCACAAGAATGTATCGACAGTGAGCAGAGGATGGAACGTAGCTCTAGCCAGCTGGAGGCATGTTGTGGCTTCAATCACTACATCTGTAAATATGTGACGGGGTCGTTCACAGTCAGGCCCATTTCCCCACCGAAACCGTCAGCTGGTTACGACGAAGTCCACTGGTGGGGGTTACGGTACGTACAGTACCGAGGACGTAACCAGTCGAGTACAGTGGGTTACGAGGACAGTGTTACTGTGTACCCGACTTCCAGTGGAGTTACGTGGAGTAACCCACAAGAATGACAGTACCAACACCTCTGGGTTGCTGTTCGGAGCGTGCACCGGCCTCTCTCGGTGTCCGCTCCATCGAGCGAGGGAGCGCCGGTCGCGGCGTGAACGTCACGATATGAGTGCGCGGAAGTCTCACACACCAGCTCGACGAAGCCACCACGCATGATAAAACATGTATCGTTTCGTGGGTACTCGCTCATCGGATACATGCAGATTGGTGCCAAGCAATCGCGTTCGAGTCCAGGAGTTCGGATCCAGACCTTTCCTACTTCGTAAATTTTCATGTTCTTTTATCGCAACCAGTGGCGAGAGAACTGTTGACGCTGGTGATTCACTAGCGTCAACCGCTTGTGTGCTCGCGTTTACGGACCCCCAATATCCGCGTAAACCATGTCGTCAGCTGGATTGATTATGGTCCTCCGTCGATTCGGGAAGAAACAGCTGTTGCAATGGCAACGGAGCGGTTGGTTCTGCCGCATCTTCTCTTAAAGTCGACCACGAAACGGCTTCACCTTCTCGACAGCACCCGGTCAATCGCTCGCCTCCTTCTCCTCCCGTCGAGACCAGCTCCGTCGGCCATTCGGTCGCCTCATTTCCCGATTCCCTAAACAAGTGACCAACCACTCGAGCCAGCATGGTGACCGTCCCGTTCAAGGTTCTCCCCAGCGGCGCCAAGATCCCCGTGGTCGGCCTCGGTGTCTACCTGTCGGAGCCCGGCGCCGAGACCTACGAGGCCGTTCTGTCGGCCATCAAGCTCGGGTACCGCCACATCGACACGGCCGAGGTGTACCAGAACAAAGCGGACGTGGGACGCGCGGTGCGCGACTCGGGCGTCCCGCGCGACCAGATCTTCGTCACCAGCAAGATCTTCCTGCAGAACTGGGGCTACGACAAGGCGATCGCGGCCACGCGCGCCAGCAACAAGCGGCTCGGCCTGGGGTACATTGATCTGTATCTGCTGCACGCGCCGGGCGACTCGGCGACGCGCGCGGACACGTGGCGCGCGCTCGAGGACCTGCAGGCCGAGGGCATCCTCAAGGACATTGGCGTCTCCAGCTTTGGCGAGGCCCACTACAAGAAGCTGGCCGAGACCTTCCGCGTCAAGCCCGCGGTCAACCAGGTGGAGCTGCACCCGTGGCTCACGCGCTCGGAGCTGGTCAAGTTCTTCGAGAGCGAGGGCGTCTTGATGGAGGCGTACTCGCCCTTGGTGCGAGGGTTGAAGATGTCGGACCCGACCCTGAACCGCATCGGGGACGAGCTGAACGCGACGCGGCGCAGGTGCTGGTTGCCTACAGCCTCGCCGACTGGATCGCTCTGCCCAAGTCGGTCAAGGCGGAGCGCCAGAAGAGCAACCTCGAGGCGGTCAACATCAAGTTATCGCCGGCGCAGGTCGCGGAGCTGGACGCGCTCAACCAGGACTGGGTCACGTTTCCGAGCTGGAACCCCGTCAAGGACCACGCCGTGTAGGCGTCAAGCACGTTGAGAGCATGCACGGCGCAGAGACCGACTTGTAACAAGCGAATAACAGAGCGTCTCCGCTTGAGATGTCTGAGTATAGGTCGTTCTCAACAGCACACTATGGACTCGCCAGTGCAATGTCACGAACACTGCCGAAGCGATGCTCGATGAGCATTCAATGGTGGAGCACCGTTCATCACAACGTTGCGCGTGGTACAGTTCGTATAGTATCGACCAGAGGGGCAGGACGCGTGAGATACACCTCCACGCGTCGATCCGCTTTCCCTGCAAGCAATTGAAGGTGGCGAAATTAGACGCGTTTGAGGGTCGATTTATGACAGTGTCATAATTAAATAGTACTAGACGACGCAACACGAAGGATAACGCGCGAGGATTTGCAGGTTGAAGTGCTCGCTGGTCAACTTGAAGTGTCGGACCAAGCTGATTCATTCGCGTTCTGTTCACATGACCGCTGCGTGTCTAGCCGCCGCCTGTCGCGATTGACGCGGCCCTGGTCCGAGAACCTGCTCGAGTTGAACCTCTCCATCGCAAAAGCAGCCCCCTTCCTTCAAATCTCGTCCGCCCTTCCCGGCCGGCATCTCAACGGATTGCGTCCACTCGCCCCCGTCAAAACCTCTTGGCAGCCTCCACCACCACCACCCACTCGCCTCGTCCAACGCCTCTACGCGTCCGCGTGGTGCGACACCCACGCAAGCGCGCCCTCGACAATGCGGCATCGTTCCGCCACCGTTTCGACGGTTTTCACAAAATGTTATAACAGATTTTTCAAATGGAGAATAAAAAGTAAAAACGATCTGATACCGGTACTAATACCGGTATCAGTACCGGTATTCTAAATCGTGTGGGGCTGGGAGATCTTGAACGGTCGGGTGGCCGCGATCTTTTTGCCGCCCCACTCCGAGCCAAGAGCTCATCATTGACAGTACCGCCGCCACTCCGCCCTCGCCCTTTCTCGCCCTATAGACCACAAGTCGCCGTCCGAGATGCTCCTCTCGCAGCGCCAGCAGCCCTTCTACAGCGGCGGCCACCGCGCGGGCGCGCCGCCGTTGCCTCCGCGCCGCGTGTTCGCGGCGCGTTCCTCTTTCCGCGCGGTGGGCGCGCTGGTTGCCGCCGCGTTCGTCGTGAGCGCCGCGACGCTCGCACTCGTCGTGCAGACCGCGGGCTGGCGCGGCGCCGTGTTCCACGGCGTCGCCTTCCGCTTGTCCGCGCCGCAGTTGTACAGCGCGCCCAGCACGGACACGCTACTGGCAACCGAGCTGGAGACGGTTGGGGCGGACGCCGGCTTCCAGCAGCTGATCGATTCTCTCAACGCTCTTGGCGACGACCAAGACGAGGTCGCCATGAGCGTCAACGGCGCCGCGATCCAGTTCGCGCTCGCGTACAACGGGCAGCACGTGACGCCGGGCGACTTCGTCCCGCAGGAGCAGGCGCACGACGCGCCGGCGGTGCTCATCCGGCCGCTGACGACCGACGCCGCGCGGTTCGCGTGCATCCTGGTGGACATCGACGCGCCGGACCCGGCCAACCCGTCGCACTCGCCCTTTCTGCACTACGTGGTGGCCAACCTCACGCGCGGAGACAACGCGCCGCCGGCGGACGGGCAGGCCGTGCCCGTGGTCGTGCCCTACTACCCTGTGTCGCCGCCCATGGGCGAGCACCGGTACGTGGCGCTGCTCATGCACCAGAGCGGGCCCGCGCTCGCGCGCGACGAGGCCGAGAGCGCGCGGCTCGCGACCCACCGCGCCAACTTCGACCTCGTGGGCTTCGCGCGCGCGCACAGCCTGCACCTGGTAGCCACCAGCACATTCTACTCGCACCCGACACAGCAGCACGCCACCGTGGGCGGCGGCGGTGGCACGGGGCGCGCGTGATCCTTGTGGAGCTCCCCACTTGCATAGCTTACTTCCAGTAGTCTCTTGACGAGCAGTAGGTGGTGGACAAGACACACCGTCATGTACTTGAATAATACGCAAGTACGTAGCTGATTGAAGCGTGTTGCGTATGCGTACAACCTACTCTACGCCTGCTGCTGCCACCGTTGCCGCAGCGCCTCGAGCACGCGCTGGTGCTCGGGCGGGAGCCGCCGCAGGTGGGCGTCGGGTAGTCGCAGCAGCGCGTCCAGCCGCTTGGCGAAGGCCGCGAGCTCGCGCTGGGCCGCCGGCAGCCGCCGCAGGTGGCTCTCGGGCAGCGCCAACATCTCATCCACGCGCCGCCACCACTCGTCGTCCTTGCTGCTCGCGTCGCTGGACGCGGGCGGGCCCAACGACTCCGGACGGACCCTGGACGCGACGGCTTTTGCCTCCACCGACTTGCTGCGCGGCTGCTCGAGTGCGAGGCGGAGCTGGTCGATCTTGAGCCGCGTCTTCCTCCTCGCCAGCAGCACGAACGGCGTGCCCGGCAGCGCGTCCTGAGAGTCCACAACTTGGTCATTGGACGCATCATAATGTCTAGCCTGTGTGTATGGACACGTACCAGCCGTTGCACAATGTACTTGTGCGTGAGCAGCGCGGCCACCTGGTCCGCGTCCATGACTCCGCTGTCGGCGCTGCTCTTGTTGTTGTCGCTGCTGGGCCGACGCATGCGGAGCAGCTCGACCTCCTCGCCCAGCTCCCGCAGCACGCTCCGCGCCTCTCGATCTGCATCCGGGCAGTTGGCAGCACGCTCTCGGTCCATCAGCTGGTCCAGTCGGTCGCTCAGACAGCTCGCGCTCTTGGCCGGCGCCAGCGCACGACACGAGACGCTGGCAGTAGTCGCAGGGCTGACCTTGACGACTAGCGTATCCGATGGCACGGCAGCCGAGGGGGCCAACAAGGCCGGGGACGACGCCGAGAAGGCGGCTCGGCCGTGACTCGCGCCGTAGAGGCTCTGCAGCGCGTCGTCCAGGATGCCCAGTGCCGTCTCGGACGTCGTGGGCGGCGCACGGCGGTCGTCGAACCCGCCCAGCTCGGCCGCGAGGTCAAACAGACTCGCCATCGCATTGAACTCGTGTGTTGGAAGCGGTAAGTACACACAGCCGACCGTCTGGGCCATGAAGTGAGTGCGATCGCTACGTCACGTCCAGGAGCTGGCGAGTTATTCCTAGCGGCGCGGCCAGCGCCTTGGCCCCAATTTAGAGCGATGGCCTCGGCCCTCTCTGACGCATGCAGTTCAGTATCGGGGTCTCCGCTATCAATAGACAGGAAGAGCTCGGTGGCTCCTGGCCGCTGCGCACCGCCGTCTCGTAGTTACGGTCCTTCCCGAGCGCGGACCTCGTCCAGCTCTACACTACACGCCTGAAGAGAGACCGACGGCCATGTCGACGCTCACGTCGGCGCAGCTGTGCGTCAAGCGCAGCTCCACGCGGCTGCACGCGCCGCCCGGCGGCCACTCGAGCCTCTCCTTCGGTGCGTACGACCCCCCTACTGATCCCGCGTCCCACGGACCGCGTCTAACTCTATTATACCTCCGTCTCAGGCCCCGGCGGGTTCGGCACGACGGACGCGGCCGCCGCCATGGACAAGGCGGACGCCGACCCGGCGGCGCCGTCCACCGCCCCCCGTGCCGCCCAACTCCCGCGGCGGCGGCTACTACGCCGCCATCAACAACGCCTCCACCAATTACTACGCGGTGAGCGCCCCGCCGCCGTCCTTCAGCCGCGGGAACGCGGGCAGCGCCGACCCGCGCGGCTTCTACGCCCCGCCCTCGTCCGCCGGCGGCTCCACCGGTAGGGAGCAGCTCGCGTCGTCCGCGTCGAGTCGCTGGGGCGCGCAGCCGCCGCTCACGGCGTCCAAGCGCGATCAGAACTGGGAGAAGAAGCGCCGCCAGTGGCTCGCTCGGAAGAACGCGGGAGGGTGCTACGGCGCCCCGCCGCCCTCCGCGCCCTACCAAGGAGGGGGCTGGCCGTCCTCCGCCGGGGACGACCCCATGGGCTCGGCCATGCCGCCCGCGTCCCCGCTGTCCAAGTTCATGCACCAGCACGCGGACCGGCTGCCCACGGCCGTCCCCTCGACCGCCGCGGGCTACTATTACGACGCGGACCAGGGCCAACCGCAAGGCGGCCGCCCTCTCAGCCACCAGGGTAGGGCGGAGGGCTACTATCCGCCTCCCACGGCCCAAGGTGTGCCGCCCCCCGACCGCGGGCGGCTACGGCCGGGCCGCTCTTCCCCCCTCCTCGCCCTACCTCAACTACGGGGCCACTAATAACGCGCTCTACCCGCCACCCAGCAGCGGCGGCAGCAGGGGGACGACCGCCGCCCCCTCCACTGCAACCACCACGCGTGCGGGCTCGCGCCAGCCGCCGGGCGGCCACAGCAACTGGTCACCCTTCAACTAGGTGCCTAAGACCATCCGGAGCTTGCGACGGTGTCATATTGCCCCCCTCTTATTTTACGCTACCGTATTTCGGATGGTGAGATGGGAGGGCGCTTGGATTGGCTGCGAACCGCGATCTTGAAGGGATGGCGCAAATTGGGACAAGCGGACTCGTACCGTACCGTACCACAGATCTATCAAAATGAAAACAGAACAATCGAAAAAGAAGCGCCAAGACGACTATAATAGAATGCACGCAAAACGGAGGTTTCGAGGTGGGCAAAACGTCATTTTGGAAAGAAGCAACGCAAAAAAAAGATATAAACGCCCCACTTGAACTTCAACGTGCAAGTTGCACGAGCGTACCGTAAGCGACGACGTGGGCGTCGCTTGGGGCGGGTGGTTCCCATGTGGATATTTGGATCGAGTGCGCGTCCCACTGTGGCCCGGCCGGAGCCGGCTCGCCATAGAGAACCCAAGTAAATTACAGTAGTCCACCGCCCAACTCGGCGCCAAACTCTTTCCTTCTCCCGCCGCGTTGGTTGCCACTCTACTCTCACCCCAAGACGAAAAGGGGCCAATGCACACCCGGGGACGCTTCACTTCGGACGGGGGGAAACGGCTCTCCGGGTGATCGACCGCGTCCGCTGATTGCGTCCCCGGGAGCATTCGTTTGGTTGTGCCCGCAACTCTTCTTCTCTTCATGAGGATAAAATTTAAAAAAAGCCCCCGCCCACCACCACCGCATCTGCAATAACGCAACTTGAGATTGCCGCCAGCCGGCCGGCCGGCCCGCCACTGAACCTCAAGTAGAACAAGAACCCCAGAACCCCGAGGAGAGGGAGCGGAAGAGAAGAAGAATAAGAAGGAAAAGCGACCGCAATCGGAATAAAGCGTAAATAAGAATGACGTCTGCAATAAGTGCGCGGATCGTCTGCCTCTCTATTGTCTGGTGGGCAGCTTCTTATTTCGGGAATAAATAAAAATGAAACCTTTCCTATAACTTACTCCTTTTACCTAAAACAGGGGCCATTAGGGTGGCCCGAGGGGGGGGAGGGCGAACGTCATGGGGACCGGTCCGCCTCACCGCTTGGGCGAGATGGACAGCATGATGAACGCCGAGATGTCGAACTGCGGCGGCGGCTGACACTTGTCCAGCGGGTCGATGCACAGCGCCTCGCGTGCGTAGCCGGCGCGGAGGACGCGGGCCTCGGGCGTCTCGGGCGTGGCCAGCAGCGCGAGGGCGGCGTCGTCGGCCGCCAGCTTGAGCTCCGCGGAGGCGTCCTCGCCGTTCGAGATCTGGTGTAGCCGCTGCTTCTTCTGCTGCTGCAGCATCATAATGTGCTCGCGCGAGTTCCGTCGCAGCGGCAGCACGTCGTCGTCGTCGTCGTTGGCGTCCGAGGCGATCGAGGACAGAGACGCGGACGACGACGACGCGGACGAGCAGCCTGAGCGCGCGGCCGGGCCCTCCATGTCCGTCATCTCCAGCGCGAACTGCAGCGCGTGGCGCGCCGACTCGCCGTCGTCGTCCTCGCCGGCGCCCGTCATGGCCCCGCGCGAGCGCTTGAACCGGTTGAGGCGGCCGCCGGGCGCCAGGAAGGGTTCCCAGCCGCTCAGCATCGCGCAGCACGCGTCGTTGCGGTGTGCCTCGGCCTCCTCGGCCAGCGCCACGAGGTCGTCGTAGGCGCGCGATCGCTTCATCCTGTTGTGGTTCTTTGTCGCTGCTGTTCCTGTATCGGGTCGGTCGTGGTAGGGCGTTGGGACCATGCGCCGACCTGTCAAATTGCGTTGTGCCCAAATTTTTGGGGTTTAGCGCGCCGTCCTCTGCCGTCCGAGTGGTGGGTGGAGAGGAGCGGAGAAAGCGAAAATGAGCGAGATCGGATGCGGACGCTGCGGGGTGGGCAGCGAGGGGAGATGGAATTCAAACTAAAATTAAGACGCAATTGGGGCAATCAGACTTTTTATCGTAAAGCCGACGATGGGGCGAGGAATCAAGCGAAAGGCCGGCGGGCCGCCTTACAAACACCCAGTCGGTATGTGTAACCCTTCCCGCTATCTATTTCAACCACGCGCCCCCGTCTTCATGTTGAACGAACGGCGTGGATTGGTAGGCTCCCACGCTCCACACGGTGACTTTTTAAAACTGCCAAATCGAATTAAGCAAAGGTAAACGCAAGGTTTTGGCCCAGCGACAAGACCCTGCGAGATCCCATCTGGCGCTGGACGGGCGACGAACGGGTGTACGCAAAGCATAAACTCCCCCTTTGCGTTTTTATCTTCGCTCGTTTATTTCAGAGTTGTCCACGTAAAAGATGCCGATTGCGATTTGTCTTGCGGCCATTATGGTGGTTCAGTTGAAGGACTGGCCCGCCCGCAACCCAAACAAAAAATGGGCAGTAAATCCACGCTGAGCACAACTCCCCTACCCACGTCCAGACTGAAACAAGAGCAAGCAGTTTTACAGTGTAGCGCGAGCCCATACTGAGTGCAGGTTGATAAAGCGGGGCCAAACTGGACCTATTTTAATTTTGAATGTTTTGCGCGGTTTACCGGATTTATCCTCTCCGAGGCCGGTCTGCTGTTACACACAGCTGTGCAATATAAAAAATACGGCCAGGCTTCCTCTCGGCGTGGTGGCGGCTCCTCGAGCAGTGTAGCTCAAACACGCCGCGCGGATTGCGGCGCATTGCAGCAATCCATTTTGACGAAAATGTACCCGCATTGTTCGCGCTTTTCCGATAGGTTCAGTCAGCGCGGGTCCCTCTTACACATTGCGCGTATTGTTCTCTGGGGGACTTCTTCAGGCTTCTTCCCCGCATGGGCACAGGCCTTGAGCCTGCCCAACTTCAAGCGTTCCTGAGATGCCGGCCCGTTCGTTTCTATGCATTTCTTCCACTGCAGCTTACAGTATTCATGCACTGTACGGTACGCAGCTCCGTCCAGTACTAAAAGCAAGTAAGACTGTGCCGTACTGTACAGTACTGACAATTTGCACGGTGCGCGCCGTCCGTGGCGCCACAGTCCGCCATAAAACGTGGGTTTACGTACCTGTTGGTTCACGTTTTATTTTGGTTTTCGACGCCTGTAAAATGCTGGTGGTTCACGTTGACAGTCGAGTCTGCAGAAAAGCTTATTCCCCCACCTTTCATCGAAATTCGTCGCGAAAACATTAAAATGTTTTAAATTTCGTCACATTAGATCGGCGTGTTGTGCCCCACCGCCTGGCACACCTTGCTTTACTCGAATTCGGGTGGTTGAACGAAAAAAACCAAATGGCAATCGGACGAGCGTGGGGCGCTTTACCACAGTGCGCTTTGCCCTAATTGGTTGCTGCCGGCGGCGTCGGTTACTGGATTTATTAACATATTGCACCACCAACAGAAGATCACGAGCCAGGCGGGAAACGCATGTTGAAGTAGGCATAATCCGTACCGTACGGGACGACGCGCCGTGGTCGTTTGACGTTGGCGTCCACCAGCTGAAGGCGTTATGCCGGCGCGTCACCGGCCCACTCCACCCCCCTACTGCGCCCCCCCACGTCCAGTTCTGGCGGCTCGTCGGGTTTGACAGCGCGCGCCACCCCCAAAAGCGTAAAACACCGCCACGTTGAGGTCCTCGCCCCCACCCACCCCGCCACCAACTGCACGGAACGGTCAGCAGGTGATGCTGGTTGTTAAAAGCATTGGCTGATGCAGGCGTGGCTCATGTCGCGGTAGAGCACAGTAGGGCAGCGCAAGATCCCCGCGATACTGTACCCGCAGCGATGATGACGTCCTGCACAGTGCACTGTACTGCTCCGTCTCGCGTTGGGCGATCCGGCAGGCTCACGTCCGATTGCGGCCGCGTACCGTAGTGGAGCGTGCCCCATTTCGGGTCGGCAGCCGCCCATCCGTTGTGTACAGTGTGCGTGTACTGTGAACGTGTAGTGTACGGTAGGGTGACTTGTATCGGCGGTGTTCTTCTTCCCGCCGAGACGCCCGACGTGCGGGAAGCCGCCGGCAGTGCAAGTGCATGCGGGGGCCGCGTCCTCCGCCAGTAAACATGACGCGCGCTCGTTCGTCTCCATCCGGTCCGATACTGTAGTTAGTGTACTTAAGTACTGCCCAGTGTGTATCCGGATGCCCACCATACAATCGCGTAATAAGACGGAGGGGGAGAAGAGGGTGGCATGATGCGCGATGCATACGTCGACATGTCGACGTCGACGCGCAGACTGAACGCGTAGGGGGGGGCAGTAAGCTTAGTGTACGCCGTAAACGTTGTTGAAGAGCAGAAACGCAATTTCTTATTTAACGGCCGGCGCCGCTCGTCGATCATACCCCTCGCATTGCACAAACGCGTTCACTCGCAGGCGTCTGCGAAGGAGAACCTTCTCCTTCTCCCCACCGTGGTCTTATGCTCGCTCCTCCTTCAACTCTGCGACGCGACCGTCATCGCGAGTCGCGAGCGGCGCTTGCGCGTCACGCGCGTGCTCGCCCCTCCTTCCTTCCGCTTCCTTGCTGTTTTCTCCGCGCCTTCTCCCCATCGCGCTCGTGTCTCTTGGCGCCGGCTTCCCCCAGCGCGTTCTCTCTCTCGCTTCTCGAGCCATTTCCGTATAATACCATCCATTACGAAGACGCCACCAACAGAGACGCAAGGTGGACGTGCCCCCTCTGGCGCGCGGCCTGCGCGGCGGTCAGCCCGCCGCCGTCCGTGGCGCTGAGCAGCAGCTCTCCGCCGGCCTCCAGCAGCGCGCGCACGGCGTCCGCCCTGCCCTCGCTCGCGGCCACATGCAGCGCCGTCTCCTTGTCGCTCCTGGTCCTCGAGGCGTCCGCGCCGGCCGCGAGCAGCGCGCGGATCACGCCCGACGCGCCCGCGTGCGCCGCGCCGTGCAGCGCCGTCGACCCGCGGTAGTCGACCGCGTCCACGTCCACTCCGTCCGCCGCTAGCAGCGCCCGCACCGCCGCTTCGGATCCGCTCAGCGCTGCGAAGTGCAGCGGGCGCCGCCGGAACAGCCGCCCCTCCACCGCGTTCACGTCCGCGCCGCTCGCGAGCAGCGCCTCGATCGCCTCGGCGTGGCCGCGGTCGCTCGCCCAGTGCAGCGACGTGAGCCCGTACTTGTCGGCCGCCACCGCCTGTGCCGGGTCCTCGCGCAGGATCGCGCGCAGCTCGCCCACGCGGCCCTCGCGCGCCGCGTCGTGCACGGGCGTCGTGTCCAGCTCCGCATGGATGTCGTCCAGCCCGCCGTGCTCGTGCTGAAGGTGCTGCTCCGGGTGCGCCATGGCTGGTTGAATAGTGGGCGGAGCGACCGCTACAGATTGAGCGCTATCGATCCTCGTGCTCGTGTTTGGCGACGCTGGCGCCGCCTGCGCGTCGAGGACAGCGGCGGCGGCGACGGCGGCGGTACGCTCCATTATCATTGTTGAGTGATACAAAGCTTCAACAACTCATCTCGGATTCGTCCTGGATGGCTCGAGCCGAGCCGAGCCGGCTCGTTTGGCTCGGCTCGACTTATTTCAGGTGGTCGAGCCGATCGGGGAAAGCTGCCGCGTCTCTTGCTCGCTTTTGCTGCTTGGAGAGTCACGTTGTGACTGATCGGAGGTGCACTTTTGCATTGCGGGGATGGGCTATTTTAGATTTAATTCAAAATGAATTATGACATAAATCGAAAAAGAAATGTTGCGTTTCAATCGACTGTTGACGCGACATGAGCCACCTGGCTAAAAGGGAGTGCAAGGAAAGGGCTCACAAAATAAGGGTGGCATACAATGCATTTTAGTGAATTTGGCAAATTTTGACTGTTTGGTGTTGCAAAAGTTTTAAATTTTGGGGCAAGCCGCTCGAGTTGACGTGGATGCAGCGTCGAGACTTGCTGCTCAGCGGCGAAGCGCGTATACTGTACAGTACTTACTGTTCCGGGAGGCTGTTCGCGGCCCTGTCCGTCGGTCCATTTGTGCCCGGCGAAGCGCGCAGTACGGTTCAGCTGCAGTGGGAATGCACGCCGAGACTCAAGTTGATGTGACAGAGGTGAGATGGGAAGGGAGGGAGGAGACGGCGCAAAAGTTGGTGGATGATGCAGGGCGACTGGGCGCTGCGCGGTGACCCCGCGTGTGTGCCACTGTGTACTGTATGCTCATGAGCGAGGGCGCGGACTCGCGGCGCTGATCCAATTGCGCGGGCGGTGGTGCATTCTCACCAGCTATGTAGAGCGAGCGCTTCGCTGACCTTTTACGCCCACGATGGACTTGCTGGCGCGCGATTCTCTGCAACCAGGTGCATTTGCGAGGGCGAAAGACCCTGAAGAGCGACCAGGACCAGGCCGATTCCTCACCATTCCTTCTATCCATGAGGAAGCTGAGCTGTGCTGCTCGAGGTGTCCCAACCAGGCGGATTACAAAGGATACACGGCTGCGATATGAGAACCATGCCATGCCACGCAGGTCGGCCAGCACTTCTTGGTCCGCCGCCGCCGCTCTGAAGCGCACATACAGATCTCCTGGCTGCATACACAAGTGAGAAGCAACGAATCTCATCGGATTTATTTTGCTCCGGTGAGGTTTGTGCCATTTGCATCTGTGCCTGCTGGTGGTGTATTATCGAGCGGTTCAAGTGGCGAAAAGCTAAACACAGACGTGAATTACAGCAAAAAAATCAGAATGAAATCAAAATCCTTCGTTTTCCATCCGGTGGTGGCGATCGTCGCGCAGCGCACAGCGAATAAGACGGGTGTTCATGTCGCAGGATGTACAGTAGGTCCACAAAGTTAGTCGCGAATCATTAATTAATGAGGTACACAGTACAGTAGTACCATATATTACAGTACTGATCCTAATAGGTACGATAGTACCGTACCAAACCGGTATCATTACCGATATATGCTGCTAGGCAGGAAATATTCCATAGCCGAGGTCGATCCTTTCGGGGAGCCGCCGCCTCCCTGGGCACCAAACATGTCCAACGGCGCCGCTGGGTCCGCCTCGTCCTATTCGCTGCGCGTGACGGCCGCCGACGTCGCGTCTGCGGCGACAAATCCGGATGCGCGGGCGCTCGAGTGGGTGCGCGTGGCGGCGCGCGCGTTCCCGCTGCTGGGCACGGTGTCCAAGGCCAAGCGTGCGCGCAAGAGCGGCGAGCTGACGCTCAACGGGTCGGCGCTCGTGCCGACCAACGTCGCGGCTGCCGTTGGCGACGAGATTGTGTACGCGTCGCGCGCTGCCGTCTCTAGTGCTATGTACGCGACTGGAGATCAATCCAGCAGGATAGAAGAGAAGGAAGACCGACGCGGCAGTGGCCAGTGCGAGGACGAGGAGGTGGATCGCGACGGTGAGAAAGATGAAGACGACGCGGAGATTCGGCGGTGGGCGGCGGTCTGCGAGCGCCAGGGCCTGCGTCGCGTGTTTGAGAACAACGAGATGGCGCTGGTCGTGAAACCAGGTGCGTCTCGTCGTCGGTATGCATCAGGATCGTCGTGCACCACGCTGACGATCCGGTAGTGGGCGTGCACGTCAAGGGCCGCGGTAAGCGCACGGTTGAGCGCGCGCTGCTGGCGCTGCTCAACCCACCACAACAGCGGCCAGCATCCTGCAACGCAGATGGTGGTGACGCGGCGCTGCCCACGCCGCACGCGGTACATCGGCTGGACGCGCGCGTCGGTGGGCTGCTTCTCGTGGCCAAGACGCGCAGAGCTGAGGTGTCGCTCTCGGCGCAGTTTGAACGGCACGCTGTCGTCAAGCGGTATCGCGCGATCCTCGCGGGGCGCGCTGACGACCTCACGTCGCACCCAAGCGTCTCTCCGTTAGGTTGCAGCAGTAGCAAGACCGACGCCGAGAGCAAGCGGCCGGTCATTCCGAGGGAGCTGGGGGAGCTAGAGCGGGACCAGCAAGAGCAAGAGATCCTGGTGCGCGACGAGATCGACGGGAAGCCCTGTGTGACCGCTCTTCGCGTCGTGAGCTTGACTCGGAGGTGCGTAACTGGGGAAGGCGCGATGCATGTTGGATGTCGCCTCACGCTGTGTGTCGTTCCGGAAGTGCTCGGTATGACTGGATCTCGACGGTGGATCTGTGGCCGCTGACGGGGCGCCGGCATCAGTTGCGCGTGCACATGGCGCGGGTTGGTCTGCCGATCGTGGGCGATGACCTGTACCACGAGAGCGCCGGCCCCGCGCTGCCGCCGGTCGTGCGCGGCCTCGGACTGTTCCTGTTCGCCGTCGGCATCGCCTTCGACGACAACGCCGGTGATCGAAGTAGCACTTGCAGTTGCGTCGGTGCTGAAGATGATGACGGTGGCGGGAACCGCCGGCGCTTTGAGATCGACGAGCCACCCAAGTTCGCGCGCTTCCGCCACTTCTGCGAGCTGAACTGGCGAAAGAAGCAGCACAAGCTAGAGACCGAGCGCGATACGGCGCTGAGTACCTTGAGTGATGGCGATGATGACCGCCAACAAGTTGCTGAAAGATTGGTGAGTGAGCATTGAGCTGTGGGATAAGAGGCACCTGGAGGCGAATAAGGAGAGGCAGCTACGAATGAAATAGAGAAAATAAATTGAACTGCCACTACTGCTACTTACTGCTACTAAACTACCCTCCTACTTTGATGACTACCCTGCTATCGTACGTGGCGCTTGGTTACACTCGCCTCCCTTCCTCGCGCGTGCAACAAAGCCTATGCATCTATTGTACAGCCCACATCTCCCTCTCAAAATGTGCCACCCGCCTACAGCTGCTGCTGCTGCTCGAGCGAGCCGCGCAGCGCAATGAGCAACTGCGAGGCCGTCGGTCGACACCGCGGGTCCGGGTGGAGACAGCTTTGGCAGAGCCATCGAGAGAGGTCCGAGATGGGCGCGGGGAAGCACAGATCGCCACGGAACTGGGCGAGCGCCAGCCGTGCGTCGTCGTGTGTCATCTTGTCGCTGCAGATCGGGTGCTTGCCGAACAGCATGAGGTAGTACACGATGCCGACCATCCACACGTCCGCCTTCTCGGCCGTCGCGTCGCAGCTGCCAAAGTTGGCGCGAAAGCACTCGGGCGGCAGGTACCGCAGCGTGCCCACCGACGACGACGTGATCGGCCCCTTGACGTTGCGGGTCAGATCGAAGTCCGTCAGCTTCACTTGCTCGTCTCGTGTCACCAGAATGTTCGACGGCTTCACGTCATAGTGCGCGACATTCATCTGCATTTGTCAAGCCATGGTCACAAGTGTCGGTCAGTAACCGTGGCAAATGCAGTCAGATACGGGTTCATTCATACCTCGACGTGCAGATACGTGAGCGCCTCCAGGAGCTGGCGGAGCACATTTACGGCCACAAGTTCCGGGAACGACCCCATCACCTATTGATACACATGACACGGGTGAGTTGTGTACTCGCGGTAAGAGTGGCAGGAAACGATGATAGTTGCTCACCTCAAGAAGCTGCTGGAGGTCCGTCTCAGCACTCTCGACAGTGAACGCCGTGTATGACTGCTGCCGGTACTCGATCAGGTACGAGCTGTCGCCGACCGAGGCAATGTTTGGGTGGCAGAGTTTCTGTGGTATGCACGACATGATCGTCAGTTGGTAGCAACCCAAAGTCAAGCAATAGCGATGGACACGAACCGAGTGGGTGTAGTGCTCCTGCTGCGCGTGCTTGATCGAGGTTGACAGCTTGAGAGCGCAGAACTTCTTGTTGTCGACGTAGTCAACGACGTCCCAGACCTCGCCGTTGCCCCCCTTGCCACGCAGCCGAACCAGCAAAAAGCGATTTCCCAGCACCGGCAGCTTATAGAACGGCGAGACTGTTGGGTGAAACATGATAGGGCATGTGAATGACAGCACAGTGTTAGATACAATCGACTAGCACCTTGCACAAACACAAGAGCAACAACAACTCACTCTTCTCGAGACGGTTCAGCATCAGTTCCTGCTTGTGCTTGGTCTCTTCACGCTGTTCATGCAGAAGCCAAGTGGAGTGGGTCAGGACACAGTGAAAGAAACAAACATCACAGTAAAATAGTGTCCAACTCACATAAAACTCGCGAACGACCTCCTCGAACTCCTGCCGCCGCTGCTGGTACCACGGGTCGAGCGTACTCATTCCCTGTACATATACAGATCACAAGCAGAGTGAGCAAAAGGCGTCAGACATCTACGCTCTCATATCCTCTTGCAAATGCTGACTCATTGGTAGAGAACTTACAGAGTTCATCTTCTCGTCGTGAAAGCGCTTCTCGGTCAGGATCGCTGCTCTTCTCGAGCCAGGTAGAAAGAACACTCGGCTACACCAGTGCATCACAGTTAGACAAGGTATGCCACCCGCACACGTGACTCTGAGAGGACTGCACTCACCTGTTCTGCTCCTCAAGGGTACCCCACACCTTCAGTCTGTTGTCGAGGTCGGTGGTGCGCTGGAATTGCTCTTGCTGGATGTTCCACTTGAGTTGCTATGGGCATCACCACAGGTCACATCTTTATCAGTTCTGTCCCATCAATGGTGATCGTCAGGCATCATCGTGTAACAAACCTCAATGTCGTCTTGCTCGTTCTTGGAGGGCTTGTACTCGTAGGTCTCACCCATGTCTGAGTCCTCGCCGTCCACGGCCGTGCGTTGACTCGCTGAGTCCTGCTCCATCCTCATGGTCGCGGGCTCCATGATGACGGTCCGCTGGTCCGCTTGGGTCACGTCCGTCATGCTGTTGAGCAGACTGTTCATCGGGATCGACGACGTCGAAGCAGGCGGCACCTTGCCGGTCTTGGAGGGTGGCAGCGGGGCCACCATAGACGTCTCGCGGTCCTGCTTCGTGCAGGGCTTGCTTGTCGATGACAGTGGCAGCTGGTTCGAGAGTTGTTTGCTCGTCATGGTGACCGGGTAGCTGTGCGTGAGCGACGCGAACCTCACGGGGGCGACGGGCGACGGTGCGCCACGCACCGTGCGCTCCGTGTTGCACTCGGTAATGAGGCACGGCGACGCGTCGTCATCGCGTCGAGCCTCGAACATGGGGTTCGCTGCCATGAGGTTGGGCGACGGCGAGGACCGCACCATGGCTTGCTCGAAGCCAAACTCGTCCTCGTCCGCGTCGAGCGCGTAGTTGCCGGCCACGAACTGAATGGGCGAGGACGCGACCTCGTCGCGGCCGCTGCTATCGCTGCCGCTGCTGTTATTCAACCCCGTCACGAACATGGCGGTTGGAAGGTGGGCGGTATATCGATGGATGCCGGTGTCGTTCCAAGGCGACGGAGCGACCGAGAGAGCTAGGTGACGTCGTCAGCGGGGGCCTGGGTGCGCGCGGGCGCGGATCGTGGTCGCAACGGATCGAGCGCGCTGGTCGGCGGCGAGCGTGTGTCCGCGCTTTCCGTCCGTTAGCGTCGAGTTTGTGAAGGCGGTCGCGATTTGCGCCGCCGACGGGGCAGAGACGCTGCCTATATACCCTCCTAGACGGTGGAGGGCGGGCGGCGACGCCAAGGGGCGCGCTGGAAATGGGACGAGCGCCGGTCGTTTCCTCCTCGGGCGGCGTCAAGCGCGCGGCAACTCCCGCGTTCGTTGGGAATAGAGGCGCTGTCCTTTCCCGTCCGGGCGTTGGCTCGCTTCTTGGTATTTAAGCCGGTGGTTTCTCTTTTTCTTCCTTCGTCCTTTGGGTCGGGTTTGAAGGGGCGACGGCGGCTCCGCCCCTTTGCGGTCTGTGGGGGGACGACGCGTCTGAGAATGTACCCTATCTCATACTTGAAATAAATGAAAAGATAGATGTCGCCCCTCTCGTGCGTCGCCGCGGGAGTGATTGTCCTGCGGGTTCTGCCGGCAACTTCAAGAAAAAGGGCGCCCGGCAACCGAATGACCTGCAATATATGATATATATGTTATCGGAGGTATTAGTGAATCCGTTATAAAATGGTGTACGTGAACACCAAATTGTCGCAAAGACGGGTCGGTCACTGAGGCGGGGGATGAGCACATGAAGACAACGTGGCGGCAATTTCAGCCAATCAGAACGCCTGTCAACTCTACGATGGCAGGACTAGCAGACAATCCCCCGACATGCGAAGCTCAAGGACGGGGCTATCCCACTGAAATCCACAAGTGGATATCCAGTCCCGAAACTATATTCATCAAATCCCGAAATCCGTTCTCACAACATACTAGAAAAAGTAATTTGCCCCCACTAGACTGGAACCTGAAACTTTCAAATTCTTGACTCATGCGGCACGCGCCGTGACATTTTCTCCCACGCAGTCGGCATTACAGTGACAGACTGACGGGGTCCAGAAAAAGTGAGAGGCGGAACATTCGATGGGCATCAAGCCGTCGGGTACTGGCTGGCACTCTAGAATCTGAGCGGCCGCCAATACACAACCAGCGCGCGATTCATCATATACGTGTGGGCCGGCAGCATGGCGTGCGCAGGATACCTGGTGCTAGAGAACGCGACGCCCGTGTTCGTCGAGGTGAGCACGGGCGTGCTTTACTGCCGGCGCGCGCGGTCGTCGAATCTCAGCGCCAAGAACCAGGAGACGACCCCGGCGGGCGACGCCACCAGCGAGGAGCAGGAGCGCGCTTTGCCGGCGCTCGAGCCGCGGCTGATGGACAGGCGCGATGCGTCCCCGACGTGTTCGCAGCGCCACAAGATGGCGGCGTTGTTCGCGTCCGAGAGCGCGCAGCCTGTCACGGAAGAGGACGGAGAACGAGAGGGAGACAACATGGAACGCGTGCTGCAGCTGAGCGGCTTGGTGGTCGAGGTACTGGAGCGCGAGGACGAGCTGGACGTGCCATCGCTACCCGGCTCCTTCCAGGTCATGACGTACAAGGTCTGCAGCGAGCCGGACGGGTCGACGAGCAGCACGCTGCGCGACTCGGTCATCCTGACGGCCAAGGACGCGGCCAGTAAGAAGCTCTGGATCAAGCACATCAAGCACTGGAACCGCTTCGGCTGGCGCGAGACCGAGGCTATCACCGCCGAGCGCAGCGACCTGGAGGTACTCGAGGACATGGCGCGCCATTTCCAGCAGACCGCGGGCGAGCGGAGAGAAAAGATGCGAGCATCCCTCACCGGTCGGGTGTCGTCGTCATCGTCAGGTCCTTCCGCCCAGCGGCAGCACCGGCGGCGGTTCTACCGCGCCACCGGCCACCTGTCGCTCATCCCGCCGCCGTGATCGACGTCATCGAATGGACGGATCACCGCGGGGGCTTTGCCAGTTTTAAGGGAACGCTTTTAGTCCAGCCGTTTGGGCTGGCGATGCCATGGCTGACGACCATGCCTCCCCGCTGCGTTTAACTTATTGCTCACTTTTTGATATAAAAGTACCTAAACGAGATCACGCTCTGTGATGCTGCAAGTACCACTAGTGGCGTTGGTGTTCCCGTCTCCATTTTGCGGCAAAAATCTATATACACTCTACCTACAGAAACACACCGGGGGGGGGGGGGGGGGGGGGGCC
>JAADYG010000759.1:0-15456 GCA_023338115.1 Phytopythium boreale | reverse complement strand
CCAACCCATGATGGCGCAGACGCTACTGAAACATGCAGATGCATCTCAGCCTCCGTAGAACGACGTAGATACCTAATCTAGCAGGAAGATGCGGCTGACGATGTCGCACACGCGCCAGTCGATGCCGTCAACGAGCCCGGCGCCTGTGAGCGGCGCTACAGGACACGAGGCTCCAGTGGCGGGTCGAGAACTACTCCGAGCGCAGCTTCAGCGCGTCCGCGATTTCGGCGGCCGACAGCGCGCCCGGCAGGTCCTGCTTGTTGGCGAGGATGAGCAGCGTCGTGCCCGCCAGTTTCTGTGCTTCGCATCGCACACGAATACCAACGCGACCAAGACGGCGAGCGAACCTCCTGCGTCTGCAGTCCCACACAACCAGCTTGAAGCTGTGCCATCCAAGCTGGTGTGGTGATCTCACTGCAACGCGATCAATCAGGTCAAAAATATGCGGGGGTACACCCAGCCGCCGACTCCCGACGACCGCAAGCGACGCACTCACCCCTTGCACTCGAGGCTGCCGCTTTGAAGGCGAACTGATGCCGTAAATAGCCGCCTGCCTGTTCTTGCGGGTGCTCGGTTTCCACCCCGCCTCTTGCGTCGCAGTCGTTCACTCGTCGATTGGCCGTCGCCTACGCCCAAATCCTGGTCAACACAATGACGAAGAGCCCGCTTGGCGATGCCGGCGCCATGGGCGGCCTGCGTCCCATCCCAATGGTTCCGGCGCCCGGCTCCATGTTTTCAACGTTGAAAGCCGCGCGCATCCAGGCTCAACCTGGCAGTCGCACCAACGAGATGCGCATCTCGGTGGCGGACGCGCAGTTCTCGCTGCGGCACGACCGCGAGCTGGCGCGCGCGCTGCTGCGCATCCCGCTGCCCGTGTTCTACTTGTGCTGCTTCGTGGGCATGCTGTTCGCGCACGTGCCGTCCGAGAGCCTGTTCGAGCAGGGCTCGGCCATGTACGGGGCGCTGGCGTCGTCGGGCGACGACACGGTCACGGCCGACTCGCCCGTCAAGTTCGCCAACATCCAGTCGCTCGGCGATGCGTTCGACTGGCTCGAGCTGTCGCTCGCGCCCAGCGTGTTCGTCACGACGGACTACAACGACGACCCGCTGGCGCAGGACAAGTGGGGCCGCGTGGCGTACTTCAACAAGGTGCTGGGCGCCGTCAACTACAAGGTCGGACGAGTAGTTTGAAGGTCAGGAACCCTGGTCGATATCGTTGGCTGACCGACTTGAGTCGATGCATACGCAGGTGACTCGCCGAGCGTCGCACGCGTGTGACACCCAGCCGTTCCTGCAGCAGCTCTACCCGACGTGCTACGACCCCGACGTGACCCAGACGGACAACGTGCTGATCAGCTTCGACACCAACGCCACGGCGGCGGCCGCCAAGCTGGCCAAGCTGCGCAAGACCGGCACGTGGCTCGACTCGTCGGTCGCCGAGCTGCTCATCACGATCGTGACCTACAACGGCGAGCTGCAGGGCTACGCCGTCACGGAGCTGGCGCTCGAGTTCCAGCAGGGCGGCGCCATCGTCCCCAGCGCATCGACGACGCCAGCGTTGTCCGCTCCATACCAGCAGACCGACGCGTTGGTGCTCGACATTCTGGTGATTGTCTGCTTTTTCTTGGCGCTTGGCGGGCAGGTGCGCAAGATCCGACGCCACTGGCGGCACGGGTGGACGCGAATGCTCACGAACGTCTGGACGCTGATCGAGCTCGCGTCCAGCGCGCTCGTGGTCGGCTTCTACGGTGTCTGGGTCTCGATCGTCATGCTCATGTACAACAAGCAGTTCCGCGAGAACCTCGAGAAGCTCGTGCAGACCGACCAGAACTGGTCGTCGGGCGCGTCCGGCGCCGAAGAGAACCAGCGCGTGTTGACGGCCGTGACCGATTCGCTTCAGCGCGTCGCCAAGCTCACGATCGCGCTGCGGCTCGTGGCCACGTTCGCGGTCTTCCTGCTCGGCCTGCGCGTGCTCAAGCGGTTCCGCTTCCACCCGCGACTGAGCCTGCTCACGCGCACAATGGCGCACGCGCTCCACCAGTTCGCGTCCTTCTTCGTGGTCTTCATCGTGGTCTTCATGACGTTCGCCGTCTCGGGAACCGTGCTCTTCGGCGACCGCGTGGCCGAGTTCTCGAGCCTCTCGATCGCCATGGAGTCGTGCGTCAACATGCTCTTCGGCAACTTTGACACGACCACCATCAGCGACATGTACTCACCCGTGGGCATGCTCTACTACTGGGTCTACATGATCGTCGTGAGCCTCGTGCTGCTCAACATGATGCTCGCCATCGTGCTCGACGCGTACGCCGAGGT
This sequence comes from Phytopythium boreale, assembly GCA_023338115.1. NCBI lineage: Eukaryota > Oomycota > Peronosporomycetes > Pythiales > Pythiaceae > Phytopythium > Phytopythium boreale. The sequence goes on along the minus strand of JAADYG010000759.1, from coordinate 13,143 downwards.
CAGTCAGGAGGCCAACCAGACGCGCGGCAACCTGGATGCGAACCGCGTCACGCTCAATACGCTGTACAGTCTTGAGCTGGCGATGAGCGAGTGGAGGAGCAACAAGCTTCGGGGCAGTAAGCTGACCCAAAAAGTGCACGAGCTCGAGTTCTTCACTGGTGAGACTGGTGGGAATGGTCATGAGATGACAAAGCCGAGCGTCTGCGTGCGACTTGGGTGGCAAGATGTCGTGTTCCGAGGTCAAGTGCGTCCAAAAGTGCTCGAGAGCCTCACGCGTGCCATGCTTGGCCCCCACGACGACATCAGCGGCGACCCAGCCAACTCGAACGCGCGGTTGATTCTGACGCCTCAGTCACTGATGGACATCTTTCGTCAGGCCGAACTGACGGAACGAGAAGCTCAAGACACGATCCAGCACTTGCTGGATGGCCTTGTGCACCATGACGATGGCGATGGCGATGCCAATGCCAAGAGCTGTCAGATGGTCGCGAACGCACCTGGGCGAACCAACACTGATGCTCATGACGGGAAGAACGACGACGTGGTGGAGTCCATCCGATCGCCGACAACGACGATGGCCGACGCTCCAGTAAGCGAACAACCGTACTGGCTGCGTGCTACTTCATCCAACGGCACTGACCGCCAGCAACAACAAGAGATGCTAGCGCGGATGGCCGCCCTCGAGCAGAAGCTGGACGCGTTGCTCTCGAGGATGGCTGCGACCTCGATACCGCCGCCATGACCAGATCTCTTCCGCAAAGACTAGGGTCTCAACCTTTTGATTCACTTGGTTACGATTTGGCTTGTTCATCACGCGCGGTAGCTTGCCCCAGAGCTCTAGCACGGGATATCATTCGTGGACGAACGGGCATCGACAAAAGCTACACAATACGTTGCATTGGTATTCGCAAGTAGTTCACCATGTTATTGCTCGGTACTATGGGGTTCCTTCTGAACGGCGAGGTGCAACGCCCTCATGCGCTCCTGGACAGCCTTGGTCTCGGCGTGAACGCGGCGTCGCTCGGCCTCCAAGAGCTTGGCGTAATCGTCCCTACTCACGAGATACATACACAGTCAACGGTTAGCACACTGTGCGAACAAAGAGCAAGCAAAGGGAAGACGAGACGGCACGACACGTACGAGGTCGGCTTTGACGGCAGCTGTGACGGGACTACCGGTGGCGGCGGCGGAAGAGCTGCCGGTGGGCATTGCTGGTGATTGATATCCGGAACGCACCGTCCGAGGCCTTGTAGCACGCGTTGCTTGTTCAGGAGCGCAGCGCGAGCGTTAGCAGCGTAGACATCCTTGATATCGTCACTACTATGCTGCCGGCGGTTGTTGTGGGCGAGTTTTGTTGGGTGTGTGTGCGTTGTGCGAGTTTCATCCACGAAGGCGACAGCGGACGCGAGTCTCTCTTGGTCAACCCGCTCCTTGTTTCTCCTCGCGGCGGCCTGGGAGTATGGCGGAACAGACTGGTCACCAAACGAACGAACTCCTCGAGCATCATCGTGCCGCCTCCACGAAGCGGATCCACTAGGCTCACCTGGTTCTCGAAGTAGATCTGCCGTACGCGGTCCTCTCTGTTCGGTTCCATGTTCGCCTTCGGAGGACCAAAGTCCAGGTACGGCTCTGCCTCCGTCGGTGCCGGGGGTTGTGGACTTGGAAAGACCGGCACTTCACGGATGTACTGGTGCGGATACTCGGTGCTGGATCGGGCGTCAAACCTGTCGATGAGCTGCGGCTGCTGGAACGTCGCCACGCTTGCTAGGCGCATTATATGGCTCTGTACGAACTCACTGCGAAGAATCGCGCCGATGTCAGGTCGAAGCTTGACGTTATCAATGACGCACAGTCTCGTCAGACTTGGGATACATAGCACTGGTCGGCGTCCATGTCAGGGACGCACTTACGAGCGGATTCTTGATGAGCATGCTGCTAACCAGCTTGCGAAACCCCGGTGAGAACCGGCCGGGCAGCGGAGGCGGCTCCTTCTGGAGGATTTGGTAGACGACAGCTCCAACGGCCGAGCCCACGAATGGAGGAGCAAACGTCGCCATCTCGTAGAGAACGCAGCCCAAGCTCCAGACGTCGCATTTGACGTCGTACGAGCCGCCTTCCAGGACTTCCGGAGACCTAAGCGGACAATAACCAGCATGTGACCTGTGAGTAGCTGCCACATTGTGTTTGAGGGGCGCCACCACGAGGTCTCACATGTAGTAGGGCGTCCCAATCACGGTCTGTGCGGCCTCGCTCGTGTGCTGGAGCACCTTGGCAACGCCAAAGTCGCTAAGCTTTACGACTCCGTCGGCGTCTAGAAGAATGTTCTAGACGCACAAACACGGACAGACAGCAAGGTGAGTGTAGTGCGGATTGAGCGAGCACTGCGGGATGGCGTTCACCTTGGGCTTGAGATCCCTGACAGTTCACACCATCGCAATCAGAAAGACTCGGTACTACCCAGACCACACAACTCGAGTACCCACGAGCAATTACCTGTGGATCACGTGACACTTGTGCAAGTACGCGAGCGCTAGCGCGATCTGGATAAACATGCGCATCATCCCCGCTTCGCTCATTGCCTGCGCACTTCTCGGACGCCTTGTTAGTCCACGAACCACCCTACCGCAGGCATGAAAGGCCTACCGCTGGTCGCTCATGCGCAGGAACGCGTCCAGATCCCCGCCAGCAGCATATTCCATGACGATGACGAGCTGCGGGCCGCTCTGCACGATGTCGACGCACTGAACGACGTTGCAGTGGCGCAGCGACGCGAGCAGCTCCGCCTCCTTCCTCGCAGCTTCGACAGCCTCGAGCCGCGGCCCGTCGCTGCCGCTACGAACGACCTTGGCCGCGTACAGCTGCTGGTCGCGCGCGCTCCTAACCAGCAGCACGTCGCCGTACTGGCCGCTTCCTAGCAGCGTCAGCGTCTCGTACCCGGCGATCTCCATCACCACCTCACGTCTTCAATTGCGCTGGTGCGTTTCGGGGAAACGATAGAATAACCTGGCTATTAATACACTGATGCGTAACCAGGCTACGCGTAACGGTTTTTGGCTCTATGGTTACACAACATAACCCGCGAGCGCGCCAAACGACTGTAATAATGGCGCGAGATGTTGGCGACGACAGTGACGACGCGCGGCGATCGCGGCGGAAGAAGGCGAGGCGCGCGTCCTATGACGGCCGAAGCGGCAGTGGCAGTGGCAGCGAAAGCGAAGGCGAGAGCGAGGCGGGCGGCCGCGCTCGCCAGCCCACGCTCATGTGCACTATGGAGAACGTGAAGCTGCTGGTGGCGCTGCTGACGTGCCTGACGCAGGGAAAGAAGGACCAGCGCGTGCGCTGCGACGTGGATGAGCGCGGCATGCTCTTCACGGCGCATTCCAAGGGCAAGTCGCTGCAGATCAAGACCTCCATCGGCACGGAGCTGTTCGAGTCGTACGAGTTTGTGCGCGAGCGCGGCGGTGATCAAGACGCGGACGACGCGGACGACACACAGCTGAGCTTTGCGCTGGACGCCAGCATGCTGGTCGAGTGCCTTAGCATCTTCGGCCCGTCCGCGTTGGCAACAACGTCCCTGCGTATGACTTACCAGCCCGAGGTGAGTTATACTTCCGTGCTGTTCGTGAGGTATCAAACGGCGTTGACAATGTCCATGATCGATGCTCGACAGAGCGCGAGCCTGATGCTGGTCGTGGAGGACGGCGGCGTGATTTGCGAGTGCTCGATGCAGGTTCTCGAGCACGAAGGCGGCGACATGGACCAGTTCGCGTTCGAAAGCGCGTTCGAGCAGTCGGCAGTCGTCGCGCGGTGCATCATGCAGTCGGAGCCGCTTCATGACGCATTCGCGGAGCTGTATGACTTGCCGAGCGCCGCCAGCGTCACGATCGCTATGTACAACACGGATAGGCAGCGCGGCCCTGACGCCAAGAGCTTGGCGTTGAGCGCCGCGTCCGAGACGGGCTCCTGCGAGATCGACTTTGCACCGACGTCTCGTGCGTTCATCGAGTACCACTGCGCAGCGGACGACGACACCGACGGCGAGGGGGGCTGCCACTCGGCGACTTTCCACGTGGCCGTGCTGCAGCAAGCGTTCAAGGCGCTCGCCCACTCGAACGAGACGTTCCTCCGGATGAACGGAGACGGCTTCCTGTCGGTGCAGCACATGATCGAGAGCGGTACCGGCGACAAGGCGTTCGTGGACGCCCTGATCAGCCCGGAAGACACCACCATTGCGTGAACTTGGCACCCCCACAGGTTATAGACGGATTACCAGCACTCTACTGTAAAACTCGTAGCGACGTGCCGGTACTGTATCATATCCGAGTGCGTTTTCGTCCATGCAGGCCGGATACGCGCCCTTCGACGCCAAGCGCTGCAACAAATTTGGCAGAGCGTTGGTAATTTACACACATTCTAAATCGTAATGTGATTGGCTCACTCAATATCTGATTCAAAATGAAGCGTTCGGATTGGGTATTTACACGAGCAGAATCAGAGAAACGGTGAGTAATCCGTCGCGTGTTTTTCCCCAACAGCTCCAGGCAATCCGCCGACACCACCGACCCGGCCCGATCTCACCTCCCTCGCACTCGAGAGCCGCGCCGCCCCCGCCCTCCCCGCCCCCCCGCCCCCGCAATAATAGCGCACGTAAAGACCAGGCGCACGCTCTGTGTCTGCGTGTGCCCCTTCGACCACTTGGCCCATTCCCAAATTCGCTTCGTCCAAGCGCGCGAACGCGTGTCATGAACCGAGGCGCGATGAGGTACTTGTGCCGCGCGTCGCTTGTCGGCCGGCCGACGAGCGGGCGGCTCGTTCTTCGCAGCGGCGGTGGGGGCCTCTCCGAGTGGTGGTGCGCGCGCTCAATGTCCTTGCTGCCGTCGCCCGCGCCCAGCGCCCCCGCTGCGACCGGCGCCCGTGTCGGCCGGGACTTCCTCGCCGCGTTCTCCACTAACAGGAATGTGCGCGATCCTGCCTCCAGCAGGAAGACCAGCGACGCCAAGGAGACTGCCCCGCTCACAGGAGCGCACGACAAGGTAGGGGTCATCGTCTAATGTGTCGTGGCGGGAGCACTGCTGACCCCGAGCCGCTTTTGCTGTACCCGAACACAGGATGAGCAAGAGCTGGCGGAGCTGCCGAGCGAGGCGCCGTCGTGGCGCCAGCGAGCCAAGACGTTCGCGCTCGAGTACGGCCGCGTGGGCGTCGCGACGCACGTGATGCTGTCCGCCATGTCGTTCTCCACCATCTATATCGTCGTGTCGAGCGGCGTGGACGTGACGGCGCTGCTCAACGCGGTCGGCTTCAGCCCGTCCACGAGCGAGACGGCCACCAACTCGGCCGGGTCGTTCCTGATCGCGTACACCATCTACAAGGTGCTGTCGCCCGTCCGGTGGCCCATCACCTTCGCCGTCACGCCCGTCGTGCTGCGCGCGCTGCGACGCAGAGGCTACATGGTCGCGCCGACCGCGCCGCCCCGGTCCCCGCCCCCGAACGACCACTAGGCCGTCGAGCACGCACTCGAACGACCATCGAGCTGATACCTCGCTTCGCCTACGTCTCCTTGTCGAGTCTGCGTAATATAGTGAGCGCTATACATGCACTGACGTGTGCACTACCACGTGCATTATAGCGTCTCAACAATTGATCGATTCCATCAACCTGAACCAGTTGCACCCTGAAAAGCGTTTTATGACAGTTTCTGAAAAACACCACATCCATTGCGCAATTCAAGGTAAAACTCGACAGTTGATACAGTACCATATGTTGCAAATTGACATGTTGCAGCACATGTCACTCCATAATCCAACACATTTACCGGATGTAACTTCAACCGTCTCTTACAGTAGCATATCCCTTGTTTAAACTTTAAACAAGGGACACTATCACCCGTTATGTTGAGTGTGTTTCTTTGTGAACCACCTCACACTTGAAGAGCTTCCTACCATCAAGCACCACCACCACCATGATAATGATGAGGATGCTGGGCGTCCGTGGGCGCCTCCTAAGCGCCCTGGGGACCCCTGCGCGCGCGGGAAACACTCATTCTCGCGGCCTGGCGGGCGCGCAGCTTCTCCCGAAATGTCGCACGCTGTCCACGCGCTCGTACGACGCTGACGCGCGGCGCTTTTCCTCGGCGGCGGCCGCTTCGTCCTCGTCCTTGAGCAAGCGCAGGCTGCCGACCGCCGTCGAGGACACGCCCCACCAGGAGCAGCAGTCGTCGTTCCTCCGCGACATCGACATCCGGAGTGCCGCGGGCCAGCAGAAGCTGTCCAAGATCATCCAGGAGGTGGTCGTGACCAAGACCAACACGGGAGGTGGGGGCTACTGAGACGTCGGCTGTATAGATGAGGGAGAACCGTGCTCTCTCACACGTTACTCGTTGCTTTGGGGCAGACTTTGTGCCTCGCATCGTCATCCGGAGCCTGTGCAACAGGTACCGCGGCATGAACATCGACGAGAAGAAGCAGTTCCTGCTCATCCTCGCGCGCGACCTGCACCTCGACACGGAGACGGTGGGTGAGCTTGCTACAGTAGACTCGACTGATCCGTTGCGCTGGCAACACGCTTCAGTGTCTGACGGGTGCGAGTTGCTGGACACGCGCAGGTCTCGGAGAGCGTCGAGCTGTTCCAGAAGAACCTGCTGAACGTGCTGGCGGACGACGCCATCAACTGGGACCACGAGAACATCGAGCGCTACTTGCGCACGTTCCGGAACCTCAAGAACTCCCTCTCGCCTTTGTACGAGGTGAGACCAACTGCTGGGAAGCAGTGGTAGAATCCCATGCGCACAAGCGTCGACGTGTGTTCAGGCCGACTGACACGCGCTGTGCAGACCTTTTTCCAGCAGATTGTGTCCCAGCGCGAGGGCGGCATGCTCTTCCTCGTCAAGATGCGCGCCGACCTGCTCCAGGCGCTGCGCAAGAGTGCTGAGGGACAGGCAGAGACCTCGGCGCTTCGATCGCTGGACGCCAGCCTCAAGGTCAGTCGGTAGTGCTGGCTGACTGACGCTATAACGTAGGCAAACATCACTCACCTCCTCTCCTCCTCCCGCACTCGTACAGCAATTCCTCGCGTCGTGGTTCAGCGTGGGCTTTCTGCGCCTCGAGCGCGTCACGTACGAGCACTCGTCGGGCCAACTGCTGGAGAAGATCATCCGCTACGAGGCGGTGCACCCCGTCGGGACCATCAACGAGCTCAAACGCCGTCTCGGTGCGATCACATCGCTCGTGTGACTGTGAGCGAGAGAGTGGTGGTGTTTGAGCTAACACAGTGACTGTCGGAACCCTCCTGTGTGTTTTATGACCAGGTAATGGCCGGCGCTGCTTCGCCTTCTTCCATCCAAGGTGAGTTGGCGCCTAGTCTACCAGAGGAAACTCTTGCCACAATGATGCGCCCCAACTGGTCCTTTACAACGATGCTTACTGCTCTTGTGATGGCGTGATTGCTCGCGTAGCATTCCGGACGAGCCGCTGGTGTTTGTCCACGTCGCGCTCGTGAAGGAGATCGCGACGAGCATGCAGTACATTCGCGACGAGACGGAGCAGCTCGAGGACGACTCGCTCGCGGAGGCGGCCATCTTCTACTCCATCTCGTCGACCCAGAAGGGGCTTTCGGTACGCTCCACGATCTGCGTGCACGACATCTTGAACGCTTGCTGATGTGGCTGTCTGCTAGGGTGTCGATCTGGGCAACTTCCTGATCAAGGAAGTGGCCAAGGCGCTGGGCGCGGAGCTGCCGCAGCTGCGCACGTTCGCCACGCTGAGTCCGCTGCCGCAGTTCATGCCGTGGCTCGAGACGCAGCGGCTGAAGCCCGACGAGGACGAGTCGCTCGTGGACAGCGGGGAGCTCGCGGCGTTACGAAACGTGCTGTTTCGCCGCACGGGGGCGCGCAGTCCCGACGCGACGCCCGTGGGCACGGTGCTGGACGTGCTGGACGTGGAGAATTGGTTCGAGGACGCGGAGCTCGAGCGCGCGCTCAAGCCCGTCCTGATGAAGCTCGGCGCACGGTACATTTACCACGAGAAGAAGCGCGCCAAGGCGTTCTGCCCGGTCACCAACTTCCACATCCGCAACGGCGCCATCTTCGAGCGCATTAACTGGCTCGCGGACGTGTCCAAGAAGGTGCGGGCGCGATGGATGGATAGGTAGGAAGGCTCTGTCCGTTAGCGCTGACACTGTGTTTGTCTCTTGATGCAGGGACTGGCTCAGAGCGCGGGGCTGATGGTCAACTACAAGTACGACCTGGCGCTCGTGGAGGCCAACAACGAGAACTACCTGCTGCACAACGTGATCCCCATCGGTCTGCAGCCGCAGCAGGTGCTCCAATCGAGGAGCCTGTAAGGACAAGAGCTTGTAAGCAGGCTAAGGCGGCGAGTTGTCGCTGCAGGATCAGAACATGCGCTGTTGAGACCAAAAATAGTTGTCCGTGAGCGTCAGTTGTCAACGTGGAACCGGCAGGTGAACAGCCACAGCCGAGGCGAGGAGACGGCCGCAAGCGACCGGAACAAGACAACAGACGACGTGAGTGAGCGACGCGATGGTGCTCGCCCAGGACGAGATTGACGCGTGCCGTGAGGCCTTCCTGGCGTTCGACAAGGACCGGTGCGTCGCCGTCCTTCCTCCTAGTTGTCCTGGTCTTTCACGCCGCAACTTCTGACGATTTACTCGCGACGGCCGCTTGCAGGAGCGGGACCATCGACGTGTGGGAGCTGCGGCAGGTGCTGGAAGGTGCGGACGGCCCTCGCAACGTGCTATGAGAGCGTAGACTCACGCTGTTGTCGTTGTCTATCCTGTGGCTAGCCATGGGACAGCAGCCGACGGAGGAGGAGCTGTTCCAGATGATCAGCGAGGTGGACGAGGACATGAGCGGCGCCATCGGTGCGTTTGGGTCGCCATAAGAGACTCTCCTTCCTGTTCGTCGGGTCGCTCGTGCTGATCTCCTTCCCGCAGACTTTGCCGAGTTCCTGCAGGTGATCGACAACCAGAAGGACCGAGCGGCCATGTACGACGACGACACGGACATGAGTACGTTGCCTCGAGCAGTCGGTCCGAGTGTCGCAGTCGATGGCTAACGCTCGGAGCGCTCGTGTGGCGACAGTCGACGCCTTCGTGGCGTGCGGCGGTAGGCCCGACAAGACGGGCTTCGTGCGCAAGGAGACGCTCGTCAAGATCATCAAGGGCGACTTCGGCCTGACCATCAACATCGAGGTGCGCCCGCCAGGCCGCGGCTCTCATGCGGATCCTTCTCGTCGCTAACAGCGCGCTCCCCGCTTGCCAACAGGAGATGATCAACAAGCTGGACGTGGACGGCAGCGGCGAGATCGAGTTCGACGAGTTCAAGGCCATCCTGACGTGAGCCAACGCACGGAACGCAACCAACACGCACGCACTCTCTGCTCTCAGCGGCGAAGGCACTATTCCAATGTAGCGGCGGACCCTCGACGGTCGTAGAAGAGACCAGAGATGGCGGAGGGGGTGGCCATGCCAACATGCAACCAACCGTGAACGTATTATACGCGAGAGCGTGTTCCCCGTGCGCGTGCTTCTGCTGCTTCGAAGCCTGTCGCCGGCTCTCCTTGGGGCTGAGTTGTATGTGCGTGGGGCTCTTGACTGTGGGGTTTGCAACGTGTGTCTGAGGGTTTGTCAAGCGGTGGGGCGCGCTTCTCCTCGCCAGCCTGTGCCTTGTTTACGTGGAATATACATACAAGTTGTTGCGGATGGCGACGGCGACCTCGTTCATGGCCGGGTGCCAGCTCGTCTGCAGCACCTTCTTGGTGAAGTCGAGCGACTCGTACTGGCCCGCGGCCGGCAGGTTGGCGATCTGCTGCGCGATGGTCTGCTGGGGCAGCGAGCTCACGCGGTTCTGGCGCGGCCGGCCCGGGTTGGGCGCCAGCCGCACGTCGTTGCGCCCGTAGCGGTCATAGATATGGAACTCGCCGTTGTACGAGCCCGTCGTGAAGTTGTTGCCGTCGCCGCTGACCGAGCATTCGAACTTGTCGAAGATGCAGTCGCTCTCGTACAAGTCCGTCAGGTGATCCCGCAGGTGGTCGTGGATCTGTCGGCACCATCACGCGGCGTGAATATCCGTCCGATCCTGATCCTATCACGCAGTGCGAGCGAGACTCACGTTGATGGTCTGCACGGGGCGCGAGTCCATGTTGACGTCCCAGATCTTGAGCGTGAGGAAGTCGCGCGCGATGATGTAGCGCCCGTCCGGCGAGAACTTGATGTCCGAGATGGACGCGATGATCTCCGAGAAGAAGCTGCGCGTCGCCGGGTCCTCCTGCTCCTCAAACACTGACGAACGCGGAGGCACAGCAACAGCAGCAGCAGCCCAAGACGTCAGCGAACGCTGCAGCACCCCGCACAGAGCTGGCGATCACAGCAATACCTTGCGAGTAGGCGTCGCAGAGCGCGGCCTGGCGCATGTCGCCGAGCTTGATGGCACCGCGGCTGGTGCTGTACATCATGATGTTGCAGTGCCACGGGTGGAAGTCCGCGGCCGTGATCACCTCCGTCAGCTCGGCCATGTCCTGCGGCTTGATGTCCACAATGTCTGCCGCCGCACACGCACACACACAGTCAACGTTAGTGTCGACATCTCTACTACAGCAGGACGAGGACACGCACTGAAGCTCTGGTCCGAGACGGCGAGGCTCCATAGGTTGACGCGCAGGTCGTCGGCCGACATGAAGGTCTCGCCGTCCGAGTTGAGCGCGATCGAGTTGATGTGGTACGTGTGCGCGTTGGCGTAGACGCGCTTGGGCGTGGAGGCGACCACGCGGCGGCGGATGGCGCTCTGCGGCAGACGCAGCAGCTGCGCCGTGACGCGCGCCGAGGCCGCGCGCGCGTGCTGCAGCGCCTGCACGCTGAAGTGCGTGACGGCGCGCACGTTGCGCTCGTGCACTTTCCAGAGCTTGACCGTCTTGTCGTTGGTGGACAGCAGGTACTGCGCGTTGTTGCACGGCCGGCACCACTTGATCTGGTTGATCTTCTCCTCGATCTCGAGGCTCTTGAGGTAGTCGAACTCGGCCGTGTGGCTCTGGAACTCGGCCGACAGCGCGTACTCGGGGCCGCCGCCGCCCGCGAAGAGCTTCTCGTGGCCCTGCGTCGGACAGGGGATACATAAGAATCAGACGTGGGTTCAGAGTGTGGGGACGGCGGCGGCGGATGCGCCGGCCCCCACCGAGATACTCAGACAGACAGACAGACGCACGGACGCACCGCGAGCGGGTTGCTGCGGCGCGAGTAGATGGCGACGCGGCCGCCCTTATTGCCGCTCGCGAGGAACTCGCCCGAGCGGTTGTACTCGATGGCCGTGATCACCTCGGCTGGATCAGATCGTTAGAGAGGGTCGTGAGGACGGAGCGGATCTGAGTCGGGGACTGGGGATCCCCTCCTCAACGACAATAAGAAGGAAAGAGAGGACGGCTGTACCTTCGACGTGGGCGCGGGCGCGGTCGCCGGTGGAGAAGGCGACGCCCCAGTCGTGCTCGGGCTCCATGGCGGCGACGGGCGGCGGGAACGCGTCGCGCTTGGCGCTGTCGGGTGGCGTCTGCTTGGAGGGCACGACCGGCGGCAGTGTCTGCGTCATGAAGGCGGTCCCGTCCGGTCCCGTCCGGTCCCGTCCGGTCGTCCCCTTGGGTTGGGCTCGTCCCGGGTCGGTCGGTCGCTGCGTCCGCGGCCTGAGGACGGGGTCCGGAGCGGATCTGGGGGATCTGGGAGCGGATCTGGCGTCCACGCTGTGGCTCGTCGGGCGATGCGGACGACGATGCGGACGACGAGGTCGACGGCGGGACGGCTCCGAGTGCCTGCGGTTGTAATTATAGCGACCGCTGGATCGATCGATCGACTTGGGGACGGGGGACGGGGGACGGGGACGGGGGGGAAGGATCGCTTATTTTACGTTAGTTACAATTTGGGCTTTTGCGGTTGTGTCGTATTCGAAAGCATTGGGTTTCCCGCGGACCGCGGCGCCCTTTTCAGAGCTTGGCGATTTCGATTGGTTTAGAATCCTTTTGCTATGCAAGCGCAGGACGAGAGGATACTTTCTTTTTTTTTTTTTGACAAGATACCGCGTGGACGAAATGCATAAAACAATCAAAAATCAAAATGAAACTTCAATTTAACCAATTGCGACCGACCACCCGGGCCTTAGGCGAGCTGATTCGCGAAAAAGAACGGTCGAAAACGAAATTTACACTTGGAAAAAGACAGATGCACAGTACAGTAGGAAAAAATCGAAGCCATGCGTAGAGCGCTTGCATAGAAGGGGCGACGATAGAGGGGATGAGGAGGGCTCCGGCTTTGGTTTACGACGATTTTACTGTCAAAAAAAAAAAACAAAACAATCGTAAATGAAGCACGCTTCCAAATAAAACGTGGGTAAAAATAGTCATAATGAAATGATCCTTTATCGAAAATCGCCTTGGCCACTTTCGCAAAGAAAAGCTGCGCCCAAGGATCGAGCCGCGGTATCTTTCGTCGACCTACGTGCTGTATGCGGCGTCCAGACGCGGGTTCGCCACATACACACACACACACCACCACCATCATAGCGCTGGCTGAAGCGGGTAACTTACTGGTCACCTCGACACCCGGCCTGGGTCCGCGTCGACACCCGGCCGCCCTTGCACGGAGCGGCGCCTCGCTTTGCTTCAAGATGGGAGAAACACGCTCCGAATAACCAACCGGCAAGCGTGCCGTTGCAACTAAAATTGGTAAAAATAGGGGAGGCATTTCGATTGTTTTGTTAAGTACGCTACGGTACGGTACCGGCATTTTACTTGGGGACGATCGATCGCGTCAGGATTGTTGAAGTTGCCAAAAACTGATCTTGCCCTCTACGGTACTGGACCGTCCGTTCCATACAGTACACAAGTATAAAAATAGCACCGTTTGTACGGTACGGTACGGACTCGTACCGTATCGTCTCCACCGCCAAAATCGAGCAACACATTTGCAAATACATTTACGACACATCATTATTCAATGTAACTTTCATCATTATTGTGCTTTTCAGATTTTTTGGCGAATCCGCACGATAATTCGTTGAATTACAGGTGTTTGTGGTGGATGTATGATTATTTTATGATTACTTTACGATCTATTCGCGAGCTAAAATGTTATTTTAGCGTTAAATTGTTG
>JAADYG010000758.1:0-15458 GCA_023338115.1 Phytopythium boreale | reverse complement strand
GGGGGGGGGGGGGGGGGGGGGGGGGGGGGGGGGCGCGACATGGGGTCAACAATCAACCCCGAAATAGCCGGTTTGCGGTCACGCAGACACTTGGCGAGTCACGCGCGGGACCGGCGCCGGCCGCCACCCGATCCGCCGAGAACCCGAAACAGACGGAGGATGATGAGACGCCCGCGCGGAGGATCAGCAAACAACTCAGAGCAGTCGAGCCCGCCAACACGCTGTAGACGGAATGACTCTATTTCAGTATGCAACGGGAAGAACCCTTTCAAATAAGTGCGAACGTGAAAGGGTTCGCCCAATCCGGTTGGGAACAATCTCTAAAACAAGCGTTAAAACTGTTCCTAATGTAACGCTCCCGCACTGTCGAGACCCCAAAGAATGCATAATTGCAGGAACACGATGCATCGCTTCCGACCGACTGAATGCGTACAATACGTAGAGTGCGCCCTCATCCCTTCTCCTGCATGCGTGCATCGTCTGAATGGGGCGGTCCGCGTCGAACAGCATGTACGTAACAGTACCGTACATTTCGGTAAACTCGTGCCACGTCCGCGGACGTCACGGGTGACTCGCCCAATCAGTGCCCCGCCCTAATTTCAAAGATATGCGCATACACTGTGGGACTCAGGCTCAATCAATGCTCGCGAGAGCCACCACGGATAACACGTCAACATTCTGATTCGAGCGAGTGGCATGTGAAGTGCATCACTTCAAGCACGAGCGAGGAGGTCCACAACCCACGCCCCACAAGTGCAGACTCCTCCTCCTGAGCAATGCATTAAATCGGCATGTCTTTTGTGATCGCATTCACCAGTGATGCGTTTAACGGCTTCCCTTGTGGTGCGTTGACAGTTCTGAACAGGACGCCAGTGCTCTGTTCGCGTGCCTGCCAATGGCGTCCTGGTGGTCCAACGCGATTCCGAAGGACCATTCCGAGCTCTGGTCGCGGTTCAACACTGTAAGTCTCCGTGTGAAGATCGCGCGGTGATTTAACATTGGCGCTTGATTGTGAACCCGGCTGCTTTTTCGAACGCCTGAATGCGCGCAGCGACCGGGTGAATGCAGTGTGCATTCACCGAGGACGGGTGATGCGTGATCCTCCCCATCGCGTACTGTACGACTGGACCAATCTGGTGCGTGCAGTACAGTGCAAGTTGGAGATGTTAAACTGCACGGTACTGCACGCGCATGCACGCGCATGCTGTACTGTATCACGTCTGCGCGAGGTCATCCGTTGACTCTGTGGCGTTCTGCCTCACGTCGGCCTGGCGACGTCAAGCAGTAAGTATCCTGGATACAATCCGCTGTATCAACGCACGAGCCGAGGTCACTGGGGTCAAGCACGCGCTTTATGAATACAATCGGACAAAGGATGAGACTTTACGGTGGCTAGCTAGCCACCGACCGCATCGCCTATGCGACGGCCTCGCTCGAGCGCGCGCGGAGCAGCTGGCGCAGGTCGTAGTGGAGCTTCATCGCGAGCGGCCGCGCGTTCGGCTCGAACTGCAGGCAGTCGTCGATGATCTCGGCGATCTCGGGCGGGCAGTTGTTGCTGCACGGCGGGCGCAGCTCCCTCTGAGAGACGCCCAGCACAATCTGCGTGTTGGACGTCGTCGACAAGGCCGTCGACACGCGGTGGCCAATCTTCGGCACGCTCGAACGTGAGTGCGATGCTGAAACGGCGAATGGCCGCTGGCAAGTGTCCAGCTCGACCAGGAAAGTGCCGAACGCGTACACGTCAGCCTTCTCGTCTCCGCCAACGCCACCAGACGTCGCCTCTTCACGCAGCAGCTCGGGCGCCATCCATGGAATCGATCCAGAGGTGTCGCCGATCTGTTCGTCGAGAGTGCGTCGCAGTCCCACCTCGCCGAGCTTCACGCCCCACGACGCGTCCACAAACACGTTGCGGGCTCGGACGTCGCGGTGGGCGACCGGCGGAGAGAACGAGTGCAGGAACACGAGCGCCTCCGCGACGTCGATGGCGATCTCGAGCTTGCACCGCAGCGTCTGGTCCTCGCAGTGGTACCACGAAAACTTGTCATCGCAGTTGCGCCTCCCACCGAGGCTGAGCGTCTTGATCGCGTCTTCCAAGCTGTCGTCCGGGAGCAACTGGGTCACCACGGAGAGGTCTGACAAGCGGTTCCATGTGAAGCCAATGTGCTGGACGATCCGAGGGTGCTCGAGCTTGTCGACGAGGCGGATCTGCTCCATGAAGGCCCGCGTTGCAGTGACTTCGCACGCCTTGTCCTCGATAATGCGCTTGATCGTCACGGCTTGAGACTTGAAACGCCCGCGCCAAATCTCCGCAATGTGCGTCTTCCGCACCAGCTTGTCCGTCTTGAGGTCCGAGCGCTCGATCCGCATAGCCATCAAGTTGGTGTTCTCGCGAATGTCCTCGGGCCACGACTCTGGGTCGGCCTCCAGCTCCTGCTGCAACAGCATGTTGTTGAGCCGCCGCCGTTGGCGGAGGAACAGGGCCACAATCACAATGGCGGCAACCGCGAAGAGGAGCCCGACCAGAACGGAGACGATCGTGATCGTTGTTGCTCCTGCGATGGCCAAGAAAACGAATCCACAACACCAACAGTCAGTGCCTGGTAACAATACAAATGGAGGAGAAGTGCCCAGGATGACGTACTTGATCCGTCGTCGTCCGCTTCTGCAAAAACTCTCGAAAAATAATCCGAGTCTGGCCACAGAGAGAGTTCAAGGTCATTGAAAGCCGCTACTGATGAGCCAGCAGACGCAACGAGGCTGGAACAAGTATGCACTTTCACCTGAATAGACACAGACTTGAATATCGGCGCTCGTCAGTGGCTGCAGCGTCCCGCCTTCTCCGCATGTCGTGAGTGTGAACTCGGGCACATAGAACCTGGTCAAATTGTTCAGCTTGTCAAGGTCGGACTTTTGGATGTCGAACACCTCGATGGGATTGCCGCGAAGGTCACTGCAATACTCATTGTAAGACGTGACATAAGTGAGATGGTGGCAGGTACAAGCAAGATAGATCTTGGTATAACGTACAGAGTCTTCAAGTAGCTCGGCCACAGCGTCGCGTTAATGTGTGTCAGGTCGTTGTAGGAGAAATCCCTGTCCATTGGAGCGTGAGTTAGAGCCTTAACAAGTTGCGTTAATCGACTGTGCACGTGTCACCAAGCTGAACGTACATGAACACGAGGGAATCGCAGTAGGACAGGTCGTGAGGCAGCTTGACGGCACCGTTGTTGCTTGCAAACCTGCAACATGCCATCAGAGAGCACTCAAACACCATATAAGTCGCTAGGAGCAGTGTGCACAGTGAACATCAACGACTTACAGAGCCATCAGAATCGCCGGCACATTGAACTTCGTCCAGTCCGTGAGCTGGTTGAACGACAGGTCCCTGCTTCCATCGAAAGCGCGTCGCACAGCAAAGCATGAGGCAGGGCAACCCACAGCAACTGCGTCCTCAGATCGATTTGGTCGGCACGTACAATGACTTGACGCTTTCTGACAGGTTCATGGCGTTGCCAAACGACGAGAAGGAGTTGTTGTTCGCGAAAAGTCCATGCGGTTCCAACAAGCCCGACGCCTCGATGGTGTCCAAGGCGTTGTTGCTGACGTCCCTGTTATCGTGCAAACACGTACAATAAAAAAACAAAGGGTGAACCAGATCAGTCAGCTGGAAGTGGGCATTCGAGAATACAAGGAACTCGAAATGATACGTACACAAGGGACAGCACTGGATATGACCAATCGAGCGAAAAGTTGGTCAACTGGTTGCTGGAGAGGTTGCTGTCGGAGATTCGTGGATAAGCAGTTAGTGTGCATGAACCGTAGTCGAGCAAGAGATCTGTTTTGCGTACAGGATCTCCAGCAGAGGCATCTCAGCCAAAGGAGCGAAATCTGCGAGCTTGTTATTCTGGAGCTTGCTGGACAACGCGACGCAATTGGACGCACTGTTAGACCAAGCCCGACGGCCTAACAGATGTGAACAACTCACAGAGAATACAGCGACGCCAGCCCTCTGGTAGCCTCAAAGACTCGCAGCTCGTTGTTGCTCACATCCCTGAATGTTTAGTTCGCAAGTCAGTCAGTGACTGCTAGGAAGGCGCAAAGCAAAGACAGGCAGGCATACGTACAAATCAACCAAGCTGGAGTCGAAATCGAGGCTCAATGACTCGAGTCGGTTGGAGCTCAGATCTCTGTCGGCAAATGCACGTCGTCTGATTAGCAATTGATGGTAAACATTACTGCACCTTTGCAGCAAGCAAATGATCCATCTCCCATCCCACATCGACGTTGAAGCATGTCGTCAACATGGGAGTGGGGCTCAACAGTAGACACGTACAGGATCTCGAGCAGAGGCATCTCGGCTGCGGGGTCGAATGTCACGAGCGTGTTATTTTGGAGCTTGCTGGGAGCATCCGACAAACGATTAGAACTCGTCAGTGCGTCAAATGAGTGAACGTGTACCCGGCAGCTTACTTACAGGGTGCTCAAATACTGCAGCCCTCCGGTTGCCTCAAATGCTTGTAGCAAGTTGTTGCTCGCGTCCCTGTCAATCGGTTCCACAACAATATGTGAGTTTCATCGACAGTGACTTACGGGGAGGTATTACCGACTGCAGGCACAGCTTGTCCTGATAGACTTACAAGTCTACCAGACTACTGTTGGGGTCGAGGTACAATGACTCGAGCCGATTGGAGCTCAGATCCCTGCAGGCAAACGCACACAGATTAGAGTTCTGCAGCACTAGCGTTGCACGGAACAGCGCGTCCATACAGAGTCGACATTTCGTAGCCTGCGGTGAGGTTGAAGCTCACGAGTTCGTTCTTGCTAACGTCACTGCGCGCACAACAACGTGTCATCAACAGCATTAACGTTATGAGACGAAGATGAGGTAGCGACGGTGGTGGTTAACTTCGCAAGGACGGCGACTCCGTACAGGTAGTAGCTGAGATCTCCACCGTAGGTAAGCTCGGTGAGGCGATTGCCGCCCAGGTATCTGCTCAGTGCCGCGCTCACGTCTCCGTTAGCAAAGCACAAGATCGCGGCAGCAAACATGGGCAACGAGTGCGGCAGTGGTTACTCACAGGCTCGAAATGTAGTACACGCCGCTCGTATTGAAGCTCGTGATAGCGTTGTCTTGCAAGTCCCTGCGATTTGGATAGCCACGTCGCCATTAGGGGAGTGACCGCACCACGCGTGTCTGGGTATGGCGCAGTAGCACCGCCACTTACAACGTTTGCAGTCCAACTTGTCGGCTTACGATCGGGTTGAACTCTGTGAGCTCGTTGCTCTTCAGATCCCTATGTGCACGGGGAGGCGGGACAAGCACGACAGCGTGTTAAACGATACGGATTAGGCCGCCTGTTTGCTCACCCACGCGAGAAACGTACACGGATATCGTCAGCAACTCAGCGTAGCCCTCAAGCACCTCGATGCCCATCCCGCTCGCCTCTACGGCGCTGTAGTCGAACCAGTTGATGTCCGAGTACGGCTCGTCGCAGGTTCCTGCACTGCTGGATCCCGCCGGCCCGACCACGCACGCGACCGAGTAATCGTCGCGATCGATCGACGCGTTGCAGTCGCCGACCATGGTGCGGACCGACGGGCAGTTGCCTTCGTACGGCAGCACCTCGAAAGCGACACCCGACGTGCCGGACCCGGAGGAAGAAGCACTCGCGCCACTGCCAGAGCTCGCCTGAAGCCCTCGTAGCGGCCGGAGAGCGCGCGCGTGGCTTGGTGCGCCGCCAGCAAAGCGCCCGGATGTGGGATCCGTCGTCGCGGTCAGCAGTAGCGCAAAGAACGCGGCGCCTCGGCCTTCGCGCGTCATGCTCGCGACGGTATGGCGTTTGCCGAAATATGCCGAACTGAGCTGAGCTTCTTAACGATCAGATTGGGCGAGGTAACATACCCAAAATATAAAAATTCGATATGCCCAAAACAACTTGAAATTTTCTTGGGTCGAGCTTCGACTCGAGAGCACCAAGAGTTGTGGGTTGCGCCCCGGCCTGATATGCCACATATGAAAAAAATGAACCCACTTATTGATTTTGCAACCCAACTTTCGTCAAAATTGCAATTGTTGAATTAGAAACGTCGTTGATCCGTAGTTCTACTTACTGATCGACAATGGATCACCTCACGGCTCCCGACGGCAACCAGTTGCATGTTTGACTAGCCCAACATGTTATGTTTCGACGAGAATTCTGGCTTGCTTGTTGCTAGAGTATCGCTCCTGCGCATCGTAGTTCCTCGCTAAACGGCCCAACAAGACGGCCACGAGCGTGCAATAGTCCCCGCTACACGACGACGTAGGAGCCGGCGGACCCGCCGCTGCTGCCGGCCGAGTCACTCGATCCGTGGCTCGAAGCCTGTGACGGGCGTGCCACATCCACCAGCTCCCGCTCGAGCTCCTCTGCTGACGGTCGGTCGGTCGGTTCGTAGCTCAGGCACTTGCGCGCGATCGCCACGATCTCGGGCGGGCATTCGCTGCGGAACGACGGCTGCAGACGCTTCTCGATCACGGCCAACGCGATCCGCGCGTTCGACGGCGCCTGGCTCCCCTGGCCGTCCGAGTCCGGGATTCCTTTTGCGTACGGCTTGTCGTGCGTGTCCATCTCGGACAGTAGCACGCCAAACGAGTAAATGTCCGCCTGCTCCGAGTAGATCTTGCCCTTGAGGATCTCAGGCGCGATCCACGCCACCGTGCCGACCTCGGCCGTCATTGCCTCACCCACCTCGCGACTGACGCCAAAGTCCGTCAGCTTGGCCTCCCACGAACTGCTCAGCAGCACATTCTGCGCCTTCAAGTCGCGGTGGATGATAGGCTTGTCGAAGCTGTGAAGGAACGCGAGCGCTTCCGCGACGTCCAGAGCCAACTGCAGCTTGGTGCGGCCGGCAGCGAGCCCGCCGCTCGTGGTCCACGAATACATGTCCTCAACGGCAGGGGCATTACGGCGACGACTGCTCTTGGGTGCGACGCTCTTACGCAAGTGATGCGCAAGATCACCGTTTGGCATATACTCGAGCAGGATCGAGAGATCCGCTAGAGTCGACCAGGATAATCCAAGGAAGCGCACGATCTTGGGGTGGTCCAGCTTGGCGCACAGTCGGATCTCCTCGACGAAGTTGGCGACGACGCGCGGGTTCTTGGCTTTCTCTGGGAGCAGTTGCTTGACCACTATTGTGTCCGTGCCGCGCAGCGTGGCGATCCAAACAACCCCAAAGCCGCCCTTGGCAAGCACACGCGACGTTGTGACGTCCTCCTGAGGTACCCGGAACGCCGCGAGTTCCTCATCGTCACGAATGTTGTCCAGAACGGATTGGTGTGAGCCAGCCGACCCGCCCGAGAGCCCACCAGCCGTTCGCGTGGCATTGATAGCCCGTTGCTTCTTTCGCCGGTACAAGAACGTTGCGACGACAATGATCGCGAGGGCGACCGCCCCAACGACCGCGACCACGACCGGGTAGATCCACGACGCAGTGGAATCCTCGTTGGAGGTGAAGTACGTTGTGTAGAACTCGTCGTCTAGAGCCAACCCAGGAGGGTGATTAGAGGTTTTGGCCATGTGAGAAGCACAAAAAACTAGCCACCAGGTGCTACAACGGAGAACGTACCCGGCATGACGCACATGCTGTAGCTCCCATTGGCGATGCTGATATGCGCTGCGCTGCTTGGGCTAGCGCACGTATCTTGCTGGATGCTGGTGACCTGGAAATTGAGCAACGCTTCGAGGATGGCGACGTCCGACTCCCGCACGACAAACGAGCTCAGGCTGCTGTCGTTGAGCCACCTAATGCGTGTAAGATTCACGGCGCTCAGTGGATTTAGCTCGTAGTTCATCATTGCGCTACGATCGACGGGCGACGTACAGGTTTTTCAAATATGGGGGGAAGATGACGCCTTCCACGCTCGACACTTGATTGCTCGCGAAGTTCCTACGAGACAACAAGCAGAACGTGATGGTGACGACGGTTGCGCATCCCATTTTGAGCCAGTCACCAATAGGGCGAATGCTTACAGAGTCTCGAGCTGACTCGCACTGGACAAGTCGGTGCGGTGGATCTTCTCGATCGTCCCGTTGCTCATATCGCTGCATCGTCGCCATTACGAAGAGAGAGGACGAAGAAGGCGTTAGTCGTTGAGCCATACCACTACTGCAGACGCGTTCCTCGGGCCATAGCTGTTTGCGTACAGGTATCGCATGGCCTCCGACGGGCGGAAGCTGCGAAATTCGCTGAGAATGTTGTTCGAGCAGTACCTGCAAGCAGCAAAGCGTGTGAATGCGTTGAAACAGCGACAGCAGCAGCAGCAAACGGCAGGCACCAGTGATCAGTAGCTTACAGGTAAATGGTCGAGTTGGATATGGACACGTCGGTCATGTTGCGGACGCTGATGTTTTGGGCGTACAGGAAGATGACCTGCGCGCTCTCCATGCTCATTGACGTGATGGGGTTGTTGCTGACGTCCCTGTGGCATCCGAACGTCAACAAGAAGTTAGCGCACCGCCTGAGATCTTTGCTACAGTTACGGTCGCATCCAACCACGTACAAGACGTAGGGGATCACGGACGCGTTGTCCGTGTCGACGAAGACGGATTCGATGAAGTTGTTGCTCAGATTCCTGGACGGTACGCCCACGATTGAGTCAGCACGCCGAGAAAAGATACAAGCGAGGGCAAGGACTAACAAGCTCGACCTACAGTCGGCGCACGGATGACGGGAGCTTGAGGCCGTCCAGCGACGTAAAATTGTTGAACTGCAGGTTTCTGTCGAGTGAAGCGACAACACGTCGTGCAATGTCAGTCAATATCAGTTCACAATGTTTCCGCGTGCACTAGAGGCGAGTAGCGCGCACATCTGAACGAGCGCGGAGGTCTCCATCACGCCCAGTTCTGGCGATACCAGGCGGCTGATGTTGTTATACGACAAGTCGCTGGAGAACGAAGCAAGCACACGTGAACGAGGTGATCGTGGTGCAGTCAGAAACCAATTCATGCAGTGGGTTTGCTCTGCGCAAACGTACAGCGTTTCGCAGTCGAAGGGCAGGTCCACCACATCCACGATGCCGCGCGCCTCCCACGAGCAGTCGTCGCTCGACGTGCTGTTGTCGTTGATGCACCCGACCGTGTCCGCCGTGTCCTCGGGCCAGAGGACGCACCAGCCCGAGTAGTCGTTGTAGTCGCTGCAGTTGGACAAGAGCGTCGGGGTCCCCGGGCACGCGCCCGTCGGCTCCACGCCCGCGGCGCTGTGGAGCAGCATGGCCGAGAGCAGCAGCAGCAGCGGAGGCAGCAGAGGCGCCGGCATGGCGAGCGCGGTGGTCGGCATGACACGCTCGCGGTCACTTATATCGATTGCCAGAGTGAGCTGCTCGCTCAATCTGGCGGTAAATTGGGTTGCCGAAGCAGCAACCCAAATCACATCACCATATTTTAGCCCAAAATAACAAGCAGGGACTGTCTGCCCCACACTTCGTTATGAGAGCGAACCCATCTGGGATTTTCGAGGCATATCAGATGTCATCTCGTAAATTACCGTGTATTCTACGAAATGTTTCGGGTTATATAACCATCGTTTTCACTGTACTGTAAACTTCAACGAAGTCCTTGTGCGCCTTTGTGGACAATGCTTCAATTGTGCTGCTGCAACTACCCCAACAGTCAAATTGACGGGCCGTTGAGCTATCCAAGCGACGTCATTGCGTTCGTGCTCGTTGTCGCCTCGGTACAGACCAAGCGCGTCCTCGCTTCTATGTACAAGACTAAGTTCTCACCACAATTTCTGACGCGACCGGCACCGAGTCAACGCTGCATCAGCTCGCCTCACTGAACACAAATAGACAAACGTGTGGAATGGCGACCACTTCGCACTATTTTCAGACGGTCGCGTTGCGGTCGAGGCGCGGCACAGCTCGTACATTCCCCGAACTGCATTGTCCTGCTTCATCTCGGCTCGATAGACGTGCTAGCCAGGTCGCGGAGCTGTAACTGGGTCGCACCTGACGATCCGGGGGGAAAAGAGAGCCGTCTCCGCCACTACTAACGTTGTGGAGTTCGAGGCGGCACCTCGGAAGTACTTCGCTGCTCTCCGTCGAATAGTGCCTGTACCAGTAACCGGGAAAGAGCCGAGCACGCCAGTGAATACGAAGCTTGCGATCACCGCACTGCCCCGAACCCAGAGTGTCGAGGTATTGGAGTTGCTCCCCACTTTCTGGGAGGTCTTCGGCCTCGCAAGCGTCCCGTTTATCATCGTGGCGCTGGTCTGCATCGCCTGGACGATCTGGCTCATCATATTGACGCTCGCGCCTAACGAGACGGCCAACTTTCTCATGAACACCGAGGACTTCGACGACGGCCGCTTCTGGATGCTGATCGATCAGAGCACAGAGATGAACGTCGTCGTCGTCGGAGCGCTTGCGGTCGTGGTGTTGGGCTACGCGCACGTACTGGTCAAGGTGATGCGTCACCGTCCGAGAAAGCAGCAGTCGTGGTCTCAGACCCTCGAGCTCCGCCTTGAGCACTGGATACAGACGACGTCGCCCGTGTTTCTACTGATGAAGGCTGCGCGAGCGATGAAGCTGTTGATCGCCTTCTGGAGGGAGCTCATGGGGTTTCGTGGTCGCGACCGCAAGTTCTGGGTAAGTAATTGCTCTACGTGGGCATGCTCGTCAACCGCTCTACGTGGTCACGCTCGTTTCCATGAGCTTCGCCGTGACTGACCTCACTTTGGTCCTCTCCTAACTGGAAACATACAACAGAACCTCTGGCTCAAGCTCACCGACCTGGTCATGCAGAGCTTGCTGCTCCGCCAGATGATGGTCGGTGGTGCGCCTCTGGTGATTACAGTTGGCTACACAGCATTTCTAGCCATCCACTCAACAGTGTTTGCAGGCGTGCTCGCTGCGCGCCACCACACCGCGTTGGACGAGATCCTCATCGACAGCGCATTCGACCTTACAGCCACCATCGCAATTCCGATGCTGACGCTGCTGCACGCGTATGTGACGTGCGACATCGATTACGAGTCGTTCCGCATCTACAACCAAGTACTTCCACTAGGCAACTTCGAGCGTCGAGCGCGAATGATGACCGACCCGAATGAGGTCGCGCGCTTTCGGTCCAGCTTTGACGCGTTGCGAGTCCGAACGGCCCCGGATCTGGTCGTCCGTGTCGGCATGAACCTGTTCTTCAGCTACCGGTTCAACCGCGTTGTCGAGGAGCTGGTGCGGCAGCATGCCACTCGCGAACGAGCGTCCACGATGAAGGTGCTGGCTAACCAGCGACACGTTCCAAGAGTGGTGTCGCTTCTGTTCGTGGCTTTCGGCGTCGCCGTCCTCGCAATCGTGTCGAGTGGCGTCGTAAAATCGCAAAAGGCATGTTCGCGGTACCCTCAGTGCGTTACACACGCGTACTGGAGTGAGGCGAACGGCTTCTGTCCCTGCCTGACGCTTGTTGATGTCGACTACGCACCGAGGACATTCGACGACTGGACAAATCCGGCCGATGTGGTCGATGCGGTGCGCGCACTCAGCACCGCGGGGACGCTGAGAACGCTTCACCTCGTGAATCGCGACCTGAGACAGCTCCCCGATGAACTACACGCGTGTGATCAACTTGAGTTGCTGTAAGCTGCTGGTTTGTGCTTGCAACGTGTGAGCTAGCGGCATTTGCTGACTTCTCGGCTATTGTGGCGTGCGTGCTGCTGCAGCTCGCTCATTTACACGGGCACCGAGGCTATTCCATCGTGGCTAACAACGTTCAAGCGGCTAGAGTACATGTAAGTCGGTGATCTTGCTCGCCACGCCGACTCTTACCACCAACATTTAACGGAGCGGACTGTGCACGCACGACAGACACATTGACGGGCGATTTGGCGGTCCAACGTTGCGCGACTTGCCCTCCGACCTTTTTAGCGACTTCCCGTCGCTCACGTTCCTCCAGATCGGCGTTCACATGGACCTGGAGCAACTAACGGCGCTCAGTGGACTCCCGAACCTTCGCAGTCTATTCCTCGCCCGGTTGTTCTCTGTTACCGAGCTGCCCTCGCTGGGCAACTTACCGCTCCTTGAGCGGCTCGAGTTCGGGTATCTCCCTGTCCTGCACACTCTACCCGATCTCAAGCCGGTGGCGGATAGCCTCGTCCACTTTGTAGTCTACCGGTCGAGTTATATCTGTTGCAACGGATTTCTCGGCGCTTGCAACCTTACACACCCATTCTGCGCCGGCATTCCAAGCGCGAACATTCCGATCGCCTCGTGTGTCAACTGCGAGACCGAGCGTGCGACGCCCGAGACGCTCGCTACTATCGAACGATTCAGCGACTCGGTCTGCCAGCCAGCCAAGATCGACTTCGCATCCGACTTCCCGAATCGAGAGCGCATGGACGCATGCGGCGGTGTTCTGTACCGCGAGTGCCGCGTCGGCAACACGACGGGAATTTGCTACAACAGTCGCCTTCAGGGTATCGGGTGCACAACGGACGTCAACAAGATCAAGATCCGGCGGTTGCAGATCGCTCGCGGCGTTGGGCCGCCGTGCAATATGGTCGAGGAGGCCTGGCTAGGTTGTGGTATTCGAGTTGTGTAGTGAATCGCACTGTAACATGATCTTCTTGAGCACAAAACGCGGCGCATGCGACCCGCGACACTTCATGATTGTCGACAGATTTACGCTCGCATGTCTCCCGGAAGGCCAATCTATCGCCCGTTATTCTACCTGCAGCCGAACCACGCCTCCTCCGTGATGTTACATGGCAAGCCGACGGCGCCCGCGATCTGCGCCTGTCGTAGACGGATGATGTCGGGGTTTGTGACGCAGGACAGCACCTGCATGCGGTTGTTGTAGCAGATGCCCACCCCGCTGCTCTCGAAGTTCACTGGGAGCTCACACTGCCGGAACGGGACACCGCCGCACGGCGCGGTGGTATCGAACGACAGCGCATCGGTTGAGTTTGCCTGGTCAAAGGGGCTGTCCTGGCAAACCGCGAACGAAAACGCTTGGACGGTCGCGAGTGTTCCTGCCGTCGCCCGTGGCGCGTTCGGTCCCTCCATGCAGATTGCTGCGGGGATGCCTAGCGCCGTGTTGGCTGTGCACGCAGCATTATCAAGGTCGCACTTGCCCATGAAGCCATTGCAACACAAGTTGCTGCGTCGATAGACGACAAAGTGAACGAGATGACGGAGCGGCGTCAGGTCAGGAATGGCCTGGAGCACGGGCAGATACGGGAGCTCGAGCCGCTGTAACGAACGCACACGCTCCAACGACGGCACGCGCTCCAGCGAGAACATGTGCGCGAACACGGCGCTGCGCAGGTTGGGAACGCCACTGAGCGGGGGCAAAGCGCGCAGCTTATCGTGGACGGCGAGGTGCAGGAACGTCAGGTGCGGCATGTCGCTGAACAGCTCCGGGTCGAGATGCTGCAGGTTTGGAAATAGCTCCTTGCCTTCGATGTGTCTGTCATAGCGGATTGATCCAATAAGACGTGTTAGGACCTGTTCAGACAGCGTTTGGACGATGCCAGCGGACGCTAGAGACAACGTACAGGTATTCGAGCAACTTGAGCTCTTTGGCCCACGACGGAATCGCTTCGAGACCGGTGTAGATGAGCGATCTGTCCCCAAGACACGGCACGAATTCATCCGGCGGTTAGAGGTCGGGCTCAGCTAACCCTTCAACAAGCTATCCGATCAAATAAGCGTACATGCAGTGTAGTTGTCGGCAGCCGCGCAGTGCGTCGGGCCATCGAGGGAGTCCACGGTTGACGAGCTGCAATACGCGCAGGTCTCCACTCTTTGCAAGATCCGTTACCACATCAGTGAGATCGACTGGGTTCATCCACTCGGTGTAAATTCGCGGAGACCGGTCGACGTCGATTAGAGTGAGGCACGGGCACGATGACAATCCGTTCAAGCGCACGCGATGCGCAAACACGACGCACTGCGGGTAGTCGCCACAGACAGCATGCGAAGCAGCCATTGCTGTCTCGCTGGCCGCGACCGCGAGGGCAGCAAAGGCCACGAACACCGCGGCCGCGAGCTTTGGCACCGGCCGCTGTTGTGAGGCCGGAGTTGCGGTAGCAGGAGTTGACGTGGCTGGGGTCGCTTCTGAAGTTGGGACCGCGAGCCTTGGCGGGCCGGCAGTAGCCACCGCGTTCCGCTTGACTCGCGCCGCTTGTCTTTGTTGGCACACCAGCGACTCGACGATCGCGCGGAAGCGATTGCAGAACGCCAGATTCATGCCGAGTCGCAGCGCGAGATTTCCCGGCGTCAGGAACCGCAGCGAGTCAAAGCACGCAAGGAAGAAGGCGATCTCGGCGGGGTCGGCCGCCGCTCGTGCCAAAAGCTCGAAGCTGCCAGGCGGCAGCACGTCGACATTGACCTGGAACGCCGCACGATCAAAGTCAAAGTTGACGTAGCTGTACACCAACACCGCGATCGGGTATCCCACGGCCGCGATCAGGTCAAAGCTGAGCGAAGAAGGTGAGATCGCGGACAACACAATGAACAGACACGTTTGGTGGGCATCAGCACTTACATCGTGTCGATGAGGATCTCGGACATTGCCGAGTGGCGCGAGAGCAAGATGGTGACCGCGCACGAGAGCGAGTTAGAGGCCAGGAAGACAGCGTAGCCGCGCACCATCACGTCCGGGAACCCTGCCTCAAGGATCTCGTGCAGCTGCAGCGACTGCACGGCGAGGTCGACTAGCTTCAACACAGCGTTCTTGGGACGGAAGTAGCATAGACACCATGTGAGCTTGGCATGGCAACTCCAACCAGACGGCAGTGACCTACCCAGAGCTTGCGGTAGCGGCCGGTGATGCCCGTAAACTCCTTCCAGAACGCTGCCACCCAGCAATACCCTGCGACGAGCAGTTCCTTCCACCGGTGCTGCGGCTGCTGTTGGTGGCTGCGTGCATAGCTCGCAGACCGAGGGCTGTGCTGTTCCTGGCGTTGCCGCTTCCACTGGAGCAGCTTACGCTCGACCCTCTCCAGCAAGCTCACGCTCTCTCGCCGCCACACGGTCATCTTGAGCACGATGTACGCGTAGTAGCCGTCAATGAGCGCCAAGCCAGCCACCGCCGAGTACTTGACGCCTGGGTCCGTGTCGACGATGAGCCAGAACTGGCCGTCGTCGAAGCCGCCCGTGTCCATGAGCGCGTTGGCCGTCTCGTTCGGCGCGAGCGTCAGCACGATGAGCCACGTCGTCCACGCGACGCACACGAGTGCGACGGCCAGCAGTGGCAGCCCCAGACGCCCGAACACCTGCGAGAAGCCCAATGTGTACGCGCGACTCGCGAGCGCAGACACGGATCGACGGCTATGGGAGCTGCTTGGGCTTGTCGGGAGTGCCGGGCGCGCCAACGACGCCGGGAGGGGAGCGACTTGATCCGGCATTTTGAGCGTATGAGGCAGTCGCCACGTCGGAACGCGCCACCAACACGATAATGCGGGGGGGGGGGGGGGGGGGG
>JAADYG010000757.1:0-15468 GCA_023338115.1 Phytopythium boreale | reverse complement strand
TAAATGTGCAAGGTGATACATTCACAGCGCGTTTTCTTGTGAATGGCTAACTTAGATCAGTATCGATACATCCCACTTCTGCTATAAGGGATTGCAGGTCATCGGCCCACCTGGGTGTGCAAATGGGGAGGATTGTCTGTACAGTATAGAGCGTCCATAAGAGCACCCCTGCAACGAGCATATTCGAAAGGGTATTATTCCATAAGGTAGATCTGAGATAATTTTATTATTGATTAGAATAACAAATATCATATAATATTACAAACTATAAAAAATAGACTCTGCTCTTATGGACGCTCTATTCTGTATAGCACTGTGCAGTACCTACCGATACAATACTGTACCTACCGGTATTGTAGCAAGGTAGACGACTACTGAAATCTCAAAGATGGAATACATCCGTATTATACGGTTTAGCTTGCCAATTTCCACTCAAAATGGACATGTTCCGTATATAAGAGGTATTCTGTTGGACCTCAATTGTGTAATCGCCCACCACTCGTTCGTTGCCCCGCTGACGACTTCACATCACGACCCGGTTACATCGTTTTTAGAGAGCTCCGAGTCCTCGCCCAGCGTCTCCGGTAAGTTGGAACTGTGTCGAACCAAGGATTGCTACTCATCTGATAGACATGCGCGCTGATCTTGGGGCTGGCCGTTCCCCAGCACGTCCCGCAGTCGTGATTCGCGTCGCTGACCAAATTTGAGTGATTGCAGCTACAAAGAACCCCCTTATAACCTCTTGAAGTTGACCTTTTCGCCGTCCCCAGCGCTGTCGTCGCCGTAGAGGATGGCGCGTTCCAGTACTCATATCCCGCGAAGGATACCGCACCGCAGCACCGACGACCCCAAATCGCACCTGGGCAAGTTCCATCTCTCGTAAGATCTGGTGGGGCGGCCAACACGAACGCCATCAGGCAATGGAAATGCGCGCGTGAGCCGCACGCCATCGCCACGGAAGAAATATGACGGTGCGCTGAAGGACGCTGAACGACGCAACTATCAGATGACTTATGCTTCTAATCGTGTAATGTACTGTACCGCACAAGCCAACACCGTGCATTATCACACTGTAACATGCACGCTTCTGCGTAGAAATGATCGGGCTCCAAGGCGGGCGTCTCGCAATACCAGCGGCTCGTCAGCGGCAACTGTAGGCAAGATGCAGTACAGTGGTCGGCGGCCCACGCTTCGACGGCGACACGGACGCGTCCAGGAAGAAGCCCCTGCGTTCGTTACATGCCAAACAACGAGCTTTAGCAGATAGAAATGGGGCCGCCTGGCCGCGTCCATGAGACTGCTGCATACCCACGTCGCTTCGGGTCGGCTGCGTCCTTTGAAAAATCGCTATTATGACGACCACAAAGACGATATTTTCGCGAAAATTACTCTTTCGACCTTCTTTTTTTCTCTCCCTCTTTCGTCTCTCTGAAACTTTCAAACTGAAACCAACATAAAATACCAGTAAAATACAGAACTTTTTGTTTTCGTCCCTTGTAAAAAAATACAGTACACTCCTACAGAAAAGCACCGACAAACCAAGAAGTGCACGCTAAGCGGGAGGGACGAGAATGCACCGCACGTCGGGCTCCACGAGCGCCTTCTCGCGGTCGCCGGCGGGTTCTCCGCGCTCTCTGGTACCCGTGGGCGCGCCGCCTCCGCCCGTGTCCGCGAGTGACTACCGCGGCGACGCCAGCGCGGTCCTGAACGGCATGCGGCGCTACTACCTGCATCTGCTGACGAGTCCCGAGGCGTCCCCGAGGGCGCGCGTGTCCATCTCGCCGACGGACGCGCGCAGGCCGCAGAAGAAGCGCAAGGCGCGCGCCATGACGAGCAGCGAGCGCGGCCTCAAGTTCCGCAAGGAGCAGCAGGAGCGGCAGGAGCAGCTCGTCACCTCGACGGACAAACTGCGTCGCGAGATTGCGCGGCTCGAGGCGCTCAAGGACATGCGCAAGGGCTTGATGCTGATCACGTCGTTCACGGAGGGCGGCGCGCCGCTGCGGTTCGCGCTCGAGTACTTTGCGCAATTCCGGTTCGGCGTCGCGGGCGAGTCGAACGTGCCGGTGTCCATGATGATGACGACGGCCGAGCAGCAACTGGCCTTCCTGCGCGCGATGGTCGAGCCCGAAGCGCTGTTCAACGGCGTCCCGGCGGTCACGTTCGTCATCAGCTCGTTCTCGCAGAAGAAGAAGCTGTCGTCGTTCCGGATAGAGCGCGAGTCGTCCGAGCTCCTGTCGATCGACAACAGCGCCATCGTGGTGACCAAGGGCGTCTCGCACATGCGATACTCGCGCCACACGATCGAGCAGCTCTTCCCGCACGTGCTGGACAACGAGGAGCTGGTCCGCAAGCTTGTGGGGCGGCAACTGCACATGCCGTTCAAGGTCTCCATGTTCTTTAACAAACAAGGCAAGCTCTCCAGGGGCGAGTTCGAGCGTGACGCGGTTGCCGGCATGTACGAGGTGCTGCGCGACGTGAAGGACTGCGCCGCGCTGTTCGGCGAAGAGGCCGTGGACAGGTTCCTGGCGCAGCAGAAGTCCGAGGAGACGCGTTGGCAACGACGAGAGGAGGTGATTACAGCCGACGCCGAGCGGTTTGAAGAGCTTGTTGACGATGCCACCGACCGTGCAGACCACCAAGCGGTCACTCAAGACCCCGGTGACCGACCAGACGGCCGAGCGTCCGCTCCGCCGGCGGCGCCGATGGACCTAAAGTTCATTCTCTCGTGAGTATCGGGGATGATGAAGCAACCTGGCCAGTGCGTGGGGAGGTCGCAACGTCTTGGCAGCCAGCACGGAAACGTGCATCAGTCCATCGTAGACAGCAGTGTGCGATCCGCTGGAAGAGAAAGCACCGCCGCGTCCGTTCGTCATCCGGCACGGTCCGCTACCGTTCCCCACACATCCGCTTTCACCAAATCTACTTATATGAAATCATACCAAAGTCCTCCAATGCATGATAATGCGAGTACCGCCGTTCCATCATTGCCACGTCCGACTTCCGAACGCGTGCGGTGCGTGGTGGTGGCGAGCAAGGGGAGAGGAGGACAGCACATAGAAGCCGGGCATACTTCGTCGTCCACGGTCGCAACAAGTCTCATCGTTGTGGCGAAACACGGGTTTAACCGGTGAGTTAGCGCCGAATTACGCTAAGCGAAGGCGTAAAATACCGATTTCTTCAGCAAATCCATTCATGCACGCAAAACTGAGCCTTTTTTCTTTCTTTCTTTCTTTCTTTCTTTCTTTCTTTCTTGAGTAAATTACTTCCCGTGAGCTCAAACGTCGGATCTGCTAAACTTACTGTAAAACTGCACTGGACCGAAAATAACGTTTTTTTTTACTTTCAGTCGTTATGAACCGTTTTCGGTCCAGCGTTTTTTCCAAGAACCCATCGAGGAGACCAAAATGGGAACTGCCGACTCGTCCGG
The DNA here is from genome assembly GCA_023338115.1 of Phytopythium boreale. Classification (NCBI taxonomy): domain Eukaryota; phylum Oomycota; class Peronosporomycetes; order Pythiales; family Pythiaceae; genus Phytopythium; species Phytopythium boreale. Next base: position 12,041 of record JAADYG010000757.1, on the reverse strand, counting down.
TTCCTCTCGCGCTTCATCGCGGGCCCCGCGCGCTCTTCCTCGCTGCAAGAACGCTTCACCATGCTCCGGGGCGTCTCTCAGTGTGTTTCAAGCCCCGCGGCGGCTTCTACAGGCGATGACAAGTCCATTTCGCCGGGACACAAGCCGTCCGGCAAGCGCAAGGTCATGACGAGCAGCGAGCGCGGTCTCAAGTTCCGCAGGAAGCAGCAGGAGCGGGAGAAGGTGCTATTAACGACCACGGCGAAGCTGCGGCGCGAGATCGCGCGCCTCCAGGCGCTCAAGGACATCCGCGAGGGCTACGCGCTGGTCCGGACGTTCACGGAGAGCGGCTCGCCGCTCAAGTTTGTGCTCGAGTACTTTGCGCAGTTCCGCTTCGGGGTCGCGGGTATGTCCACCACACCGGTTTCCATGATGACAACGACGTTGAGCCAACAGCAGGCCTTTCTAGAAGCCATGGTCGAGCCCGGGACGCTCTTTGGAAGGACCCCCGCAGCCTCCGTCATCATGGGCGGGCTCGTCCGCAAGACGCGGGACCACTCGTCCTTCCGCCTCGAGTGCCAGTCGACGCGGCTTGTGTCCGCTGGAAAGTGCGTGGTGGTGGTCACCACAGGCTTCACGCACCTGCGGTACTCGCGGCACACGATCCAGCAGCTGTACCCGCACGTGCTGCACAACGAGGATCTGGTCCGCAAGCTCGTGGGGCGCCAGCTGCACGTGCCGTTCACCATGAAGATGTTCTTCAGCGAGCGAGGGCGGCTCGTGAACGTGGAAATCGAGCCGGACTTCGTCGCCGCGCTGTACGAGGTGCTGCGCAACGCGGAGGAGTGCGCACTGCTACTGGGGGAGGCGCGCGTGAAAAAGTTCATCGTCGGACAGCAGCTGCAACTCGAGGACGGCCACAAAGGACCAAGTTGAGCCGCGACAAGCTCTAATGCGCATAGTCGCTTTGAAGAAGTCGCGGAGTCGGTGGTCGAGCTGCCAGGCAGACGCTCGCCGTCGGCGCCGACGCCGAGGGACCTCGCGTTCATCCTCACATGAGCTTGCAGGCATCGCTCGCCGTCTCGTGCTGCGAGACGCGCAGTGATCGTGAGACCACGGGGAGGTGTGCTGTATAGTATTGAATTGAATTAAAGGTATGGTATATGGAGTTACTGGCCGTTCGCTTGATCACTACTAATCCGACCGGCAGGCACTATGTCCTCCCAGGTAGCCGCGAAGCGGCTGCGTCGAGCTGAAGGCGCGACGCTATGTCGTTATATAAATGATATGCAAAGCCGGCCGATGCTCGGTTGTTGTCCGTCGGGTTGGAGGCCCGGTGCATGACGTCTGCATTGATCCTGGCATAGCAATGGCCTCGATGGCAACATCTCCGACAAATTCGACTGATGAAACAGTATCGTTGTGAATGACTATCCTGTATGTCCCACGAACTCGCGTCGGGTCTCGTGCACCACCTGGTACATTGTGCCGTGCTGTTCGAATGGTGATACGCCCGACAAGATCTCCCGTTGACATTATTGTGTGCGTTGCCTCACAAAAAGATCGCGGCGACTCTTCCTCTGCTCATTTTTCGATCTGCCGGCTTCCAGACACACAGCAGACCATGGCGTCGCTCACGTCCGCACTCGTGCACCCCGACGACCTCGTCATGGCGTTCATCGCGCCGTTCCTGGACAAGCGCGACCGCCGCTCCCTGCTGAACGTCTGTCATCGCGGCGCGAGCTTCCGGCAGCAGTGGTTCGAGCACTCTGCGCGTCTCTAGTTGCCATCGTGTCGCCCTGTTGCTCAGCATCTCACGGCATCGCACAGCGCGAAGCGGTTCATCCGTCGAGCCGTTGTCGAGGACGCCGCTCTGTTGGACGGACTCCTCCAGGACTTCCCGGCGCTCACGCACGTGGTCGTCACCGGCAACCTGGACAGCAATACGGACAAGAACATGCCTCCCACCCGCCGACCGCTCAGATCTGCGCCCGCAGGACGCCGTCCGGTCGTGGCAATTGAGCCTGTGGCGCTGACCAACACGCTGCCGCAGTCGATTCATAGCCTGGACCTGTCGCGCGCGCTCCTGATCGACGTGTCGGCCCTTGCCCGCCTGCCGAACCTGACGGAACTCAAGCTGCCAAAGCTCCACGCGCAGGCGGACCAAGCGCTCGCGGCCAACACGCTGGCGCAACTGACGCAGCTGACTGAGCTGTCGCTGTGGCAGCCCGCGATGCAAGACTTTGCGTTCCTCAGAGACATGAAGGGGCTCCGATCTCTTACGATTGCGGGGACGTGGAGCGTCTTGGACCTCGAGCTGCTCCGCGGGCTGTCGAGGCTCTCAAATCTCGAGCTGAAGCTGTGCCACGTGGCGAACGTCGGCGCGCTCGCGGGTACAAGCACCGCGTCGCTGCCGCTCGAGACGCTGACGTTGACAGGCGTGGCCGTGCTCGACCGTCCAAGCAACGTCTCCGGGCCAGTCACACAGGACGAGATGCTTGCTGGGCTCAACGACACCGGCGCTGGCTTCGATAACGTGCTTACCACGGTGAGTCGGTGCAACCAAGTGACAACTCTGAACATCGGAGGCATGGTTCCGGACGATCTGTCGTCGCTGCGGTACATTAGGAGCCTGACGGCACTCTCGCTCCGCATGACGGACGAATCGGACTGGGCGTCGCTCCTGGAGCTGCCCAACCTTACGAGCTTGGACCAACAAGGGGACTGCGACAGCCCTACGGTCCAGTGGGACATTCTCGTCGAGTTGCCGGCGCTTCACGTGCTCCGAAACCCCGTCTACCTTGACGAAGAGGATCCGCCGCTGCCGCTTGTCGAGACGCTTGTAGTCTACTCGACCAATGACATGATGGCCCAAAAGCTGAGGAATTGGCCGCAACTGACGTCGATCAATTGGCGTGGCCAGTGCGACACGGATCTCGTGCGTCAACTGCCGTCCAATCTGCGGGATCTGGAGCTCGACCTCGACCTCGACCATGACATCGAGTTCAAGCGCCTGAAGCGCTTGACCCGCCTCGAGTCATTGCGAGTGCATTGCACCCGGCTCCGCTTCCTATACCGTCGGCAAGGGTCAAGAGAGGAAGTGCAAGAGGAGGGCTACTCGTTTTTGAGTGCGCTCACAGCGCTAGAGAAGCTGGGAACCGTTCCGGAACCTGGGCCTGTTGCGGCCGCTGCAAAAGCTCCGGTACCTGGACGTTGTGGGGACACTCGTGGATGACGTGACGCCGTTGCGTGACCTGCGCACGCTTGAATTCGTGGACCTCACGGATACGCGGGCGCAGGACGACGCTGTTCGTGGTTTTGGCGACCATCCGAGCTTGTTGCGAGTGCGCCACACCGATGGCAGCGACCACCTTGTCCCCTTCACCGAAGACGCCATTGTGCCTCCACTGACGCTGCCACCACTATCATGCTCGCTGAGTTGGCACGCGCCCCGATAATCGCTTCAAACGGTCAACAGCCAACAAGTCAGCCAGCAATCGTGTCGGATTTGCTCTAAGTATTGCTCAATCGTCTTCAGTAAATTGACACATGCATGGTGTGGTGCATCCATAGCATTGAATTGCAAATCAGAGATCCAAATTGTTCATGATTCACATGCATCTACGCGTCATATAGTTGGTGGACAGCTCCATAATCAACGAAACGGCATCCTCGAGCTCGCAAGGACACACCAACCGGTCTCCGAAAAGATCGCACTCACACACATCACCTCGCACCTTACAACAGTGAGCCATCGATGACTTCTCGACCAAGATCGCCGTTCAGCGAATGCGCGAACGCTGCACTGGCTTGGGTGGCACCGTTCCTGGACCGCGATGCTCGTCGAGATCTCCTAGCAGCTTGCCCGCGCGATGCAACGTTCCGGCAGCAGTGGTTCGCTCAGCACGGGCATGTGTTACTACCGTCCCCGCGCAATGTTATGTTGCCAAGCGGCTCATGTCCAACCACAGTATGAAGCCGTTTGTGACGCGCATAGCGGCGGAGAGTGCCACCGTGCTGCACGCTGTGCCGCCCGACTTCCCAGCGCTCACGCACATAGACATAGCGTGCGCCCGCCGCTACTCTCTGGGAATTGGCGAGTTCGATCGCGTTCCGATATCTCATAAGCTGCCGCCGTCAGTCACAAGCCTCGACTTTGAGCAAGCGAGCTTGGAGGTTGTATCGGCGCTGAACCGCCTACCGAACCTGACCGCGTTGAAGCTGCCCGTGCTAGAGTCTGCGACGGCCATGAACTCGCTGGGTGATACGCTGGCTCAGCTTTCTCGCCTGAGAGAGCTGTCGGTCCATCTCGCGAAACTGCGTGACCTTGCGTTCCTGAACAACTTGACCCAGCTCCGCTCGCTCAAGCTCAAGACTGGTAACGTGCACGATTGGGCGCTCCTGTGAGACCTGGCTTGTCTGGAGCATCTTGATGTGCGTGGATGTCGCATTACCAACGTCGGCGTCCTCGCGGAGAGCACCACAGCGTTCTCGTTGAAGACACTCGTCGCCCGGCAGGCTGTCGTTGTGCAACCCAATGGCACGGCAAATAATGCGGCGAGCGGGTCTGACGTTGTTCCGGTTGAAGATGGCGGGTCGGTGCTGCTTCAAGCGCTTGTTGACGTCGCCGGACGACCACGCGGCGACCGATTGAGCGCCTTAAACTTGGCGCACATTGCGATCTCGAGCATCTCGGGTCTGCAGACGTTGAAACACCTGACGACACTGTCTCTGGTGATGTCGGAAGAGATGGATTGGAGTCCGCTGTTGGCGTTGCCGAACCTCGCGTACTTGAACCAGCACGGTGACTGCATCGTCGAAACGGACCAGTGGGACGTCCTCGCCGCGCTTCCTGCTCTTCGTGTACTCCACGACCCCGTCGCCATCTCGGATGACCAAGCGCTCACGCATGTCGAACAGCTTATCGTAAGCAGCTTTGACGACGATATGTGCCCGGGACTGTGTGACTGGCCGCGGCTGACGTCGGTGAAGTGAGTCGGCGCGTGCCACATAGAGTTCATGCTGTTCTTACCCGTCCAGCTGCGTCATCTTGTGTTGGAGCTGGACAATAGTATTGAGCTCGGCTATCTTGCGCGCTTGACGCACCTCGAATCGCTGCGAGTGAATTGCCACGTGGAAATCCGCGACCGGGGTGAAGGGTCCGGCCTTGGATCGAGAGACTACTTGTTCCTGAGCTCGCTCACGATACTTGAGCGACTCGAGCTGGATAACGAGCCGTTCGACGATCTTGAAGTACTGCTGCCATTGCAGAAGCTCCGGTACTTGTCTGTTCTGGGGACCCTGCTCGACGATGTTGTGCCGCTACTCAACCTGCCGTCGCTCGAGTACGTCGATCTGAAGGACACGCCGGGAATGGCTGACGTATGCTCGATCCTGCGCCAGCACCCACGTCTGCGACGACTCCGGCACCCTAACGGCTACGATATGATCGCTCCGTTCACGTCGGACGATCTTGCACCGCCGCCGCCATTCCCACGCATGCTCAGCACCTCGTTTGATAGCTTGGAGTGAGTTCCATGCACGATCCTTGAGAGAAGACCGCAGTCATATCGAACAAGCTACCGCGATGCCTTCGAAGTACCGTCGTTTGTTCATATTATGGCGTTGCATGCATCACACCATGGGCTCCTTGTCCACGGCATCATTATCCTCGCGCCACTGCGTCCTCTGCCTGCTCGATGCGTGTGCTACCAAGCTGTCGGTGACTTCATGGTCGGCATCTTCGACCGGATCAGAGCGGCTTCCCGCTTTCGTTCAGTGCGAGGCACACGAGCAGCACAAGCAGCACGTCGACGCCCTCGGCGACCTCGATCGTGTGGCCGGGAGGAGATCCAGGCAGGCTGGGGTGCATCTGCGCGATCGGGTGTCGGTCCGCGTCCTTGCTGCCGTGCTTGACCCAGAACTCGAAGTCGCCAGGTAGTCCATCGCAGCCCAAGTGGCACGTTGCGCCCGTCATGAGGTCCTCAAACTGCGCGTCGAGCCCCCACCCTCGGCGAACGGTGAACTCGAACGCGGCCTTGGCCGTCTTCTTGTTGGTGTCTCCGCCAGCGTAGACGCGGTAGGTCGTCTCGCGGGCGCGGCGCCGCCAGATCCGCGTCGACCGCAGCGTCGCGACGCAGACGCCGCTGGCGTTGACGATCGACCGGTGCGCGTGCAGTGACATGGGCTTACGCGTCACGGAAAACGCGGGCTGGCCCGTGGCGTTATCGTCCACGCGCACGGCATCCTGCTGCACGTTCGGGTTCTCCAGGTGCAGGTGCAGCTGCGTGTGCTCGGCGCAGCAGTGGCCAGCGTCCACCGCCGCCAGTCCGAGCTGCTGCGGCGCCAGCGACGCCCGCGACTGCAGCGGGCCGGGCGCAGTCGGGAACGCGGTCGTTTCAAGCCCCGAGAACGGCATCGTGTTGTGTCAGGCGGCTAGAACAGAGAGCTCCAGGCAGGCGTCGGATGAGTCGACTCAGTCGGGCGAATGTGACTCTGTACACAGTGTAAACGACGAGATAAGCGTGTCGCTCCTCGAATCTACTCACGGAAGCGGTGGCGGTGGTAACAACTGGCCAGGTGAGACGAATACCGCCGCGCTCGGAGTCGAGCCATCGCTTTCATCCGATTGTGCGAGTCGGACGGGATAGGAACGAAAGAGCTCCCCGCAAAGTCTGACTCGCAAAGCCGGGGCGGGAGAAGTACCGTGGTGACGCTCTCTTTTATTAATTGTAACCCCATAGCCGCCTTCTCGCCCGTGTAATCTTGAATTGCGCGGTACGTAACCATACTTTTAGAACACAAGTTGAAAATAATCCGTTGAAACGGCGTCCTATTTCTGAGGCTTCTCCACCAATCAACGCGCGCCATTCGCCGTTCATCATCGCTCACCCATGACAAGTGAACCTGGAGAAATGAGCTAACGCATGGAGGAAAATAGAAAGAGTAGAAACTCTACCCTGGGATGGACTGGACATCGTCATCTGAGATACGCTCGCTCTATTCATGAGTCATAGTTATGCTATACATACCATTTTACCTGTAATAATTCATTTTATAGCAAAAATAATGTTTTAGTGCCACCAGTTACGCCGTGCGCGCTTGTTTCTCGCGCCGCTTCCTCTCTGGACTCCACTCCCACCCTTCCACCGCCCACACGGGCGGTGCACCTTCGTGCTCCTCCTCCCCATCGAATCCTTCCGTCCTTCCGCGCCGCTGCATCCTCCGCCTCCCTCCCTTGCTCCCTCCCTCCCGCCCGCCGTGCATTGCCTCGGTGTCACAAAAAGCGACTCGTGCTCTTGGGGCCGACCGTCCGACAAGTCTCCACTACGCTTGCACTGCCCACGACCCCCCAAGATCGGACGAGATCCGTCCATTGGCGGCCTACGAACTACAGTAGACAGGTAGTCGAAGGATCCACATGAGTCGCACGCCGAGGGACGTTGCGGCGCGTGCTGTGACCTCGTCGTCGTCGTTTGGGGGCCGCTATCGCAGTTCGGACGGCTTGTCACCGGCGTCCAGCGCGTCGTCGACGTCCTCGCGGTACGCGCCGTTCCTGCCCATCCAGCCTCGGCCTGCTCTTCGTGCCGAGCACTTGGCGCCGTCGCCGTACTTCCCAGCTGACAAACAGGGGCATCTAGGCAGTAACAAGGATGCGGACCAGCGTCGGATTTTGGTAGTCGGGAGCGGGGGCGCCGGGAAGACCAATGCCAGCAGCAAATCCAAGGGGAAGGCGCCGCTGGTGACGAACAGTAAAAAGACCGGTCGTGCACGTCCAATGACAAGCAGCGAGCGCGGCATCAAGTTCCGCCAGAAGCAGCAGGAGCGCCAGCAGATGCTGGTCTCGTCGACGGAGAAGCTGCGGCGAGAGATTGCGCGTCTGGAGGCGCTCAAGGACCTGCGCGAGGGCTCGGCGCTGGTCACGTCGTTCACGGAGGGAGGCGCGCCCATGAAGTTCGCGCTCGAGTATTTTGCGCTGTTCCGAGCAGGCGTGCCGCTGCAAGGAGGCGACCCGCGCGATGACGCCTTTGTCATGAAGCAGGAGATGTTCCTCAACGACATGCTGGACCCTGCCATGAACTTCTGCGGCAAGGCAGCCGTCCCGGAACTCATCGCTCAGTGGCGCATCAAGGTGGCGGCGCACGCGTCCATCCGCGTGGAGCGCACGTCGTCCCAGCTCGTGTCGACCGACAACTGCGCGACGGTCGTGTCCGAGGGCTTCATGCACATGCGGTACGCGCGCAAGACCATCGAGAACCTGTACCCGCACGCGGTCGTGAAGGAGGACCTCGTGCAGAAGCTCATCGGGCGCATGCTGCACATGCCATTCCGCTCCAATATGTTCTTTAACGAGCGCGGGAAGCTGGATCGCCTCGAGATCGAGCCGGACCTGTTCACGGCGCTGTACGACGTGCTGCGCAACCTGCGCGAGTGCGAGGTGCTGCTGGACAAGACGCGCATGCCCAAGCTCATCGCGAACGACGCGACGTCCACGGTGACGGTGCTCGAGCCCGTGGACAACAAGCTGCCGATGATGGCCATGATGGCGGTGCCCGCCCCAGAGAACGACGCGCGCGCAAGTGCCGCCGCCGCCGCCGCGTCGAGCTCGACAGACGCGACCGCGCGCGCCCCGCCTACCGCGGCCATGGATCTCGAGTTTATTTTATCGTAGGCGTCCGAGAGCAGAGCGGCAATTGGCCATGAGGTTAGAGAAACACTATAAAACTACATGGGAAACACGCAGAACGCAGGCAGCTTGCTACATGGAGATACCGAGAGATGAAGGCGTTCGACCCTGGTGGGTTGTCGAGCAAAGATGTGTGGTGTTCGCACTGTCACTTGGAAACGCGCGAACGAGTTGGGAATTGGTGGCAAGCCGCAACTTTCTTTAGTACTTCATAATAACAATTTTCTCGACACTTCATCCCAATTCGGCACGCCACGCCCATCGACGGACTCCCTATCGCTAGTAATACTATCAGTCTCGGCGCAGAAGCTATCGCTGCTATAACATCTTCATGCCGAGAAGGACGCCGCCCACTCGGCGAACGCCTCGTGCTGGAGCACCTGCTCCATCGTCAACCGCTTGGCGGGGTCCACCCGCAGCATACCGCTCAGCAGCTCGACGACGCTGTCCCAGACCAGCGGCGTCAGGCCCCATAGATCCACCACTTCCCGGACTCCGACCTTCTTGAACGCGCGGAACGCCCGGACCGAGTCGGACGCGAACGACACGAGCGGCGAGCCCGTGAGCAGGATGAAGAACAGGATGCCAAGGGACCACACGTCTGCGGCCTTGGGGTCGTAGCTCGCGGCACCAGCCGCCACCTCGGGCGCCATGTAGTACTTCTTGCCGGCGAGCAGGTGAGGGCCACCGTGCTCACGGACCGCGCGCGTGGCCAGCCCCAGGTCCCCGAGCTTGCACCGACCGCGGTGCATGAAGACGTTCTCGAGCGACACATCACGGTGCGCAATGCCGTGCGCGTGGAGGAAGGCGAGGCCCGACGCCACTTGGGAGAGCACGCTCATGGCGTCCAGACACGAGAGCGAGCCCTTGGCCGTCTCGCTCAGGTACGTGTGCAGGTCTCCGTCGACGCAGTCCTCCATGACAAAGTAGAGCGTGCCGAACTCAACGAACTCGTCCAGGTACCGCACGACGTTCGGGTGGCCGCCGAGCTGCCGGAGCAGCGACGCCACTTCTCGCTCGCGCTGTGGGTCATCCGGAAGCTGCTCACGCGACCGAGCCGCCCACAATCGGGCGTTGCGCTCCAGAGAGACCTGTTTGACCACGACCAGGCTGTGGTCGTTGGCGACGGCCGTGTCGAGGCACTCGAAGACCCAGCCGTAGCTCGTCTTGCTCAGCTCGTGCAGCATGCGGTAGCGGTCGCGGATCGTCGGCATCTTGTGCTTAGCCGGTGTGTTTAACAATGGAGCTGGTTCGGACTGCGCGGGAGGTGGTGGTGGTCGGTCGGGTGGCGCGTCGCGAAATGGAATCGTCCTTTGGTCGGTGGAAAAACACGTCGCCGTTGGCATGAGAACGGGTGGGCGAGTGAAGGTGGGGGAGTTTCTTCAGCCTTCTTTTACAGCGTGTCGCTCGCGTCGCTCCTCGTCGCCCAAGGGAGACGAGCTCTCTTTGCAGCCGACTGCTTCCAACGGACCGAATCGCCAAGTGGATCTTGTGGTGGTTGTGGGCGTGCTGTCGTCTCAGCATTCACAGCAAGCGGCTCGAGAAGGCGGCGAGAGCCGTTCTCGAAACCAGGAAAACGGCCCGCAACGGCTTCCCATGCCCTTCTAAAGTTAGCCCATCGGAAGCCGCCTCGGGGCCCCGTGTACAGTATTTCCGAGCTCCAACCGACTTGCGATCGCGATAGAAGCAGGAAGAAGAACGAACAAACGTCCGGCCCAGCGTCTCGAGTCTCAGCTGCCAAGCCGCTTCTTGTCACACGCGCCCGGAAGATCTCATGAGATCGTGTTCTTCGAAAGGAACGCGGCGGGCAGCGATAAAATTACGTCGTCGAGCAAATTTAGACGAGCAAGCAAGGGCTGCAGAGATGCACCCGCCGCATCCATGGAAGGAAGGGAAGCACCGGTCACGGCCAGCGTGGCATATACTTTCTATTAGTACAGCACCGCGTCGGCGGCGATCGACTGGACGGCGGCAGTCGCTCCAGAGCCGGCGCGTGGCTCTCTGGCCGGCGAAAAGCCCGGCGAGAAGCGTCAGATTGAACGGCGATGGTGACGATCCGCCGCCACCGACTCGATCCGTCCGCCCCAACGAGTGGCAGCCAGTCGACCGAGCAATGAAGAGCTGTACTTCAGCGAATGATTATGAGTCGGATGGAGAGAGTCAACTCGACGACTGTGGGTGGCGGGATTAGGCGGCGCCGTTCGTTCGGAACGGTCAACGCAGTAGCCTCATTCTGTCAGTCGCCTTTGGATGACCTCCGCGTCGGGTCGGAACCGGATGAGCTCTTGGCAGCAGGAGCTCAGCTCAATCGTTCTAAATTTTACGCCAGGTGCGGGTGGCAGACAAGGAGGAACGTTGGCTCCGAGGCTGGATGCATGTTGGCATGGTGCAGTACCTGATACCTGTACGCACAACTGCAGGGTATCCCGTCGTCACTGGCTTTGCAAGTTCACCGAAGTGTTTACGAGTCCAAGTCGAAGCGTATCGTGTGGAGAGAGTGCGGCGCTAGCCAACGGTCACCGAGCCGTTGCAGGATCTCCCCACTGGCCACCGACCCGCTGGGCTCGCAAGTCCGTTCGGTCCGAGAAATCTAAACACCCGCGGGTGGCGCGCTCCGACGTGTCACGCTGGTGCTGATAGAGAGCTGGGAATGCTCTAGGGCGTCGATATCCTGCGCCATGGATGTGACTAACGGACGAACGGCGTTTGGGAGTGTATACTTCCGTTGAGGAAGCACCTGCTCGAGCCATCATCGTCACACGACGGAGTCGGCGAACGAACGGCTACGGTATTTCTTAGTATATATTACCCAGCACCGTTCGTAGAGACTGCACTGGGACCTCGCGGCATCGGTAGTTCCAACCGAACGGATGCTGCTTGCTGTTTCTCAACTGGGAGCATCCAGTGGAATTCGGCCGGGTTCTCGAGCCCACCTTGAAAGCCACGACGACTTCAAGGTGCAGTTGCACGTTTAGCCAAGCGCAATACGGACGTGTCTAGTGCGGCGTCAATGTCGATCTCACATGCGTGAAACTGATGGCGCGCTGAAAGTTAACCCACTCTATATTACCCACATACTTGCAGAACGACTGCGAGTAAAAAACGCTCCGTCATTAATCTTTGACACCAAGGCGCGTTTTGTGCGTGCTCCGTTTGCAAATTGCACTACAAGCGCGTTTCAGCTATCACTCCGTCGTCTGTTCATTGGATTCTCCTTCCCCTTCTTCTTCTTCGACGTCGCCGTCGTCCTTGGTGAGGAACTCGTGCGCCACATCCCACCGCGAGCCGCTCGCAAGCGCCGACACGTACTTGACGAACCGCATCACACCCTGGTCGCGTAGCACCACCGTCAGCACGTTCCAGGACGCCGACGTCG
>JAADYG010000756.1:0-15491 GCA_023338115.1 Phytopythium boreale | reverse complement strand
GATACAGAGTCGGACTCCTCCCTGGGCATCAGCTCGCGATCACCGGCATGCGACGATCCGATCCACCGTCAGCAAAGAAAGCCCCTGTCACCATCAGCATGCTTAAGTCGCTGCACCAAGCGCTTCGGTTCACGGACGCCCCGGACCTTGTCTTGTGGGGGGCTACGATCCTGGGCTTCTTCTTTCTTCTACGCCGATCCGAGTACCTAGCCGACGGCAAGAAGTGCCACCCGTACGCGATCCAGCGATCGGACATCCTCCTTGTCGACGCCAATGGAGCACCGTGCAGCGAACTGGCAGACGTAAACCAAGTCGTCGTGCGCTTCCGCGGCTGCAAAACCGACCAGTTTGGAGAAGTAAGCACGAGAACGCAAGGCAGATCTGGATCGCCCTGGTGTTGTCCGGTGCTGGCGGCGTGGTTTTTGGTCGAGCACCATAAGGCCACGGGGGCGCGAGCGGATACGCTACTGTGCAAGATTACGGCTCAGACCAACCTACAGGCGAAGGACGTGACAGGCGCGATCAAGAAAGCAGCAACACTGGTAGGCGAAGATCCGAGGCGGTTCGGCTCGCACTCACTCAGAAGTGGCGGAGCAACAGCATTGTTCAACGGCGGGAACGACAGCCTCGCGGCCAAGCAGTTTGGAAGATGGAAGTCGGACGCGGTCGAGAGGTACACCGTCATCGGCGGGAGACTCATGGTCAGAATAGCACGGTCGATGATGAGCAGCCAAGTGTAAGCAGCGTCTTCGATGGGGCATCCTCCACGCCACACCCCAGCAGCGGAGGCGCTGCAATACACCTGACACTTGTGCCCACGGGCACACCCCCGACGACGAAGGAAAGGTGACATGTCTGGGCCACATTGCACTTCAAGGCGAACGACTGCACTTTGAAATACGTCATCCACAGATCTTGGTCCGGCTAGATATCCGGCTCATGGGTTTGATCAAACCTTTGATCCAGCCCGCCATAACACGCCCACAAGGAGGTTGAAGTGACCATCACTCCCGATTGCTTGCTATGTGAATCGCCCTCGCGCCGACCGGAAATGCCGGTCTTCATTTCCAAACCTGCGACGCGCCGACCCAGTCCCTCCGCCGAAGCCCCGCCCCCATGACTGCTCAGCCCGCAACAATGCTCCTTTTCTCTGACGCTACTGACACCGAGCTCGACCCAACAACCACCTATCTGGCGTTGGCCGTCTTCTTGGTATTGGTCGGCATCCTGGTTCAACTCTCCAGCGAAGAGAAGCCGGCGCTCTCCTGGCTGCACCGCGTCGAGTCACCCAAGAACTACGTTCCCGCCGGAGAGAAGCCTGGTCTCCGGGACGCGAGCTCGGCGCTCGACAGGCACATGCGGGCGGTGATGTCGGAGCTGCGCTACATTCGAGATGAGAACGCGCGGCAGGAATCGAAGCTGCGCGACATCAGTAGAGACCTCTGCGCCCTCAGTTGGAACCAGTACTTTGCTGCGCTACGTCGCTGAGACCCCGCAATGGCGCCTCCTCCGTCTGCTTTCTTCCCATCGGCTCCTTCGCGCTGCACCGCGGTGCCCGGCATAGCCCAAGCATAAGACCGATGCCCTAACATCAAATTCATTCGCGTTTTCACTTTTACCAATTTTGTCTGGCTTTAGTACGAGTGTTCGTGAACTTTGCGATCTAGTTTGAAGCAAATGATGCAATGGGAAGTCATTTCGTGACGCGAGCACTTCCGCTGCTACAGTATAGTGATGCAGCTATTATGTCCACGGTGTGTCGCTCAGACAATCGACCGTCTCCAACGTATGCTCAACGTGTTCCAGTCTCAAGTTGCGCTTAAGAGACGGCCGTTTTGCAACTCGTCTAGCTAACGGTCGGCAACACTTAGCGCTTTCCGCATTGTCATACGAGCACACTAGAGGGACAGAACAGTTCAATCATTGTTAAGGAGCGAGCCTCGAGGGTTCTCATGGAGAGAGGGTCCTTGAGGCGGCCCCGGGCGTGGTATGGTGGGTTTCGAAGCGCGAGGAAGCGCTGCCGCGCCGAGCGCACCGCTTCGCTGGACCACCGCTTGGTCCCGACGCGGAACGACCGCGAATAAACTGCTCCTCAAACTAGCCTACTGAACCCAACCTGCGCTGGGTCGGGCCGGCCGACGACGCAGCGACCTCGGCGAGCGCGGCGGACGCGGAGCGGTGTCGTGGAGCTTGGCGACGCCGATGAACACGAGGACGCGGCGCTTGATGTGGCGGCAAGGCCACTGAGCGCGAGGCGAGTACCGTGGACGCGGCGGCGGCCGCGGTGTGCACGGCGTTGTTGTAGTGTAGCGTGCTCTCCCTTTCCCACGGAAAGGGCAACTCGGCCAAGGATCAACGGCGGTGAGCCAAACGAAATCCGACTAGTAAGGAGAGAGCAACCTCGTACGACCTGTCAGTCTTCTCTTAATGATCCAGTAACACAAAGAAAATGGCGAAACTCGCAGATCTGCGTTCGGGCGTACGAAAAGTATGGCGCAGACTCGCCCGATCCAGTCCAACCGATTGCAGCCGAATCCGCCCAGTCACACCTCAGGATGGGCGCTTTGAAGCCAATCAGCTTGTAGGCCACACCGCATTCGCCCAATCAGAAGGCTTCACTCACGCGAGGCACCTCGTTGGTGCACCCCGCTGGGTGGGGGACATGACTACGCTGAGTAAACTGCCGAGTTCGAGCCTAACACGAGCGTATCGCCGCTTCCGTGCAGCGTAGATGTAACCATACTATTCGTAGTGGCGATTTTGTTTCGGTGGCAGTCAGTGGCAACATAACGCCATAGTTGGCCGGGGAGCTGAGGCACCGGGATATGGATTAAGCCCGGGCGCAAAATGCAACGATCAGTTCACAGACGCGGACGCAATAACCAAATCCACAACGCTCATGAATGTGATTGACGCGAGCCTCTGCAGATATCGCTTATCAATGTGGAGGGAGGGGTGGGTAGTGGGGCGAAGGAACTGTTGCATCACCAACGACGACGGAATCAAATGAATGTTATTTGTATCCTAAGCATTTTCCTATCGAATATGACGATAGCAGACCGACTTTCGTACTCTGGATTCACATCTGCGGTGCTGACTCGACCTCCGTCTCCTGGCAGCTGTCCCGTCACCGGTATGGGAGCGGCTCGCGCGGTGACAGTGCGTCTGGAACGCCGGCGATGCCGCCCACCAGTGACGCGCGCTCCGGTTTGGTAACGTGGAACTTGCCGCTCGTCGACATCGGTCGTGCTGGGTTTTGATCTAGACTGGGGGCAGCAGCAGCAGCACGCGTCTGGACTTGTGTCAGTAGCGAAGAAGATAGTGACGGAGCTCGCGGAGAGAAGCTCGTGCTCAGGCGTTTGGGCGTGTTTGGCAGCGGGGCACCGGAGCTGGAGGCTAGCACGCGGTGGTATATGGGAGCGCACGGTACCGCCGACTGCGCGCGCCGCGGACTCGGAGGGACCGTTAGTCGTGTTTGTTGTTGTCGCGGAGTAGCGGGTGAATTCGGCTGCACACCAGCAACGCCGCTGTGTATCACGATCGACGGGTCACCATCGTTGTTGCCGGCGACTCGCCCCTCTCCAGAGCACCATCGTCTTGTTGGCTCACACTACTTATCACCGCCTTCATGTCGGCGAGTTGGCGCAGTGCCGCGGCCTTGAGCTTGCTCTCACGCGCCAATTGCTGCTGCAGCCGCCGGATCGCGTTCTGTTGGTGCCGCGTTGACCGATGGTATCGCTCCGCCAGACTCCTCGCGGCTTCCTCGTCGCCATCTTCGTGTTGCCGACTGTCCGCTGATCGGATGGCTCACTCGTGCACCGTCTCGAACGCCTCCTCCATTTCCTCCCAGTCCGAAACCGCGCGCCTATCGCTTCGACTAGCATCGTTAGCGCGATGTCCGACAGCCACCACAAGAGCAGACGCGGGCGCCAAACTCTGCCGACCAACGCGGCTATCGTTGTTAATGTCGTTGACGCTCGTCGTTGCTGCTACCTCTTGCTTGACATCCCCCTCACCTTGGGCCAGACTATACACCAGGATCTCAAGCCTATTATTCTGGTATGCGACGTCTTTGTCGACGTCGTCAAGCCCGTATTTGCTGTGCCGATCTGCCTTCTCGCGGTGGTAGTACGGTGCTGAGAGCGCGCGCGGCTTGGCCTTGCGCCGGCGCTGACCCACTTCGTCACGCTCCTGCTGCAGTCGAGCGGCGCGCTGCTGAGCACGTGCTTTTTCCTGTGTCAGGCGACTGACATCACCCTCGAGCTGGATCACATGCGCTCGCAGTTATGCAAACTAATGGCGACTCGGCGCGTCACTCGCGGCGTGTCGACGGGTCATCTCCCGCTCTCGGCTGCGCGCCCCAGCTTGCACCTGCTGCTGGACGGCCACCAATGCTTGCAGACGCAATATTGAACGCTTCAACGCCGCGTTCTCGCGTTCCAACCGCGCAACCGTGTCTACTGAAGGCAACGAATGTGAACTAGGCAATGTGACACCGCTATCGACATTGCAGCTCCCCCATGCCTGCTGCTGTTTCCGCTTCAACATGCATGCACAATGCCTAAGCAGTACCGTGAAGATTTTATAACGTGATACTCGACCTCTCTGAATTGATGATGAAGCGACGCGATTTCTTCACCACGTCCCAACATCTTGCGATTCGTTAATACCGGTACGTATACGTTAACGACAGAACCGACGGCCAGGCGGAGGACCATCGCCATTGCGTGGGACGAGAGCCGCGCTCCTCTTGCTCCCAGTATGGTCTAAACCGTCGCATGCACCATAACTCAAGCACGATTGGTACGCTCTTAACAAAGTTCAAGTCCAGCGATCCAGCTGGATCTCGGTAATCTACAGTGCAGAAAAGGCCAACTTCAGAGGGAGCCAGTCCCGAGTTGAAGTGAGCATCACTCTGCAATCCTCGGCGCTTCCCAGTAATGCAGACGTACAGTGTTACAGTACTGTACAGTGGACAACTATACGAATGCGGGGGGACCATGTAACGACATCTTCGACACGCATGGCCATGGGTGCAACCGGATACAGCCCAACAAAGCTGCAGAGTGGCCAATAGATCTAGGTCTGGCTCGATTTAGATATCTAAATCGTAAATCTATCGCATCCATGGGTTGGTTGGAACGATAAGTGGTGGCGCGGGGCTTGAAAAACCTGGGCCACGTTACAGTCCAAGGTGAGTGACTACACCGAACATCCAAGGATCTTGGTCCGGCTAGATATCGGGTCCATGGGTTTAATCTGTGACCAGTGGAACAAGCTGGAAACCCAACCCGCCCACTACAGTAGCAGGCTGAAATTACCATCACTCCGAAATAAGCAAAAACCCAGACCCACGGTTCGGATTGCGAGTGCCGCAGGCTTGAGAAACCCGGCCTCTATTGCACCAGAGTTGAAGTGACCATCACTCTGGATCGCTCCTGTAATGTGTATGCGACAGCTGACAATGCGGATAAAAGGTCATTTCATCGTGCGAGCACCTCCGTTGTTATGGTGACGCCGCTAGCACGTCATCGGGGGTGTCGGTCGGATAGTCGACTGTCTTTAAGCAATGCTCGACCTATTGCAATGCTAAGTTGCGCTTGAGACTGCAACTTGTCATTCCGGGCGGCTCGTGGACAAGGATAAACGGCGGTGCATCGAATGAACTGCAACTGAAAAGGAGAGAGACGCCTCAGTCGACCTATTAACCTTCTTCTAAAGATGCGCGAGCAAGAAGAAAAATGGCAAGACTCGCAAAATTGAATTCGGGCGCACGAAAAATGCGGCGCGAGCTCGCCTGATACAGACTGGTTGCAGCCGAATCCGCCCAATCATAGCTTAGAATGGTCGCTTTAGAGCCAATCAGCTTGTAATTTTACACAGCTTTCGCCCAATGAAAGGCCTTCATTCGCACGAGGCGACTCGCCTTGCTCGCCTTGGCGCCACCGGGTTGCTGGAATGACTACGCCGAGTAAACTGCCGAGCTCGAGCCTAACATGAGCGTATCGCCGCTTCCTTGTTAGCGTAGATGCTACAGGTGCCGCCCATCAAGGTGGCTGAGCGGATCGTGGAGTGAATAAATCGCTGCACTGCCGTCGCCGACGGAATCTGGTGTTACGTGTCTCCTTTAGTATCTTCGAAGTATCGGATACGACGATAGTAGATCGTCGGGGGTCGCTTGCTTACTATCGATTCACACATTCTGTGCCGACTCCAGCGGCCCGTCACCGGTATGGGAGCGGTTCGCGCACCGACAAAGCGTTCGGAACGCCGGCGATGCCGCCCACCAGTGACGCGCGCTCCGGTTTCACCACGTGAAACTTGCCGCGCGTCGACGGCGGTCGTGCTAGATCTTGACTTGGACTGGTGGCAGCAGGACCAACAGGACGAGTCTGGGCTTGAGTTAGAAGCGAAGAAGATAGTGACGAAGCTCGCGGAGAGAAACTCGTGCTCGGACGTTTGGGCGTGCTTGGCAGCGGAGCACCAGCGCTATACGCTAGTACGCGGTGGCGCATGGGAGCACACGGTGCCGCCGACTGCGCGCGCCGCAGGCTTGGCGGGATTGTGGATCGTACTTGCTGCTGCCGGGAAATAGCGGAGACACTGGACTGTGTGGTAGTATCACCAATGTGTACCACGATTGGCGGGTCACCATCGTTGTCGCCGATCTCCACAGCACCATCGTCTTGTTGGCTCACACTACTTATCACCGCCTTCATGTCGGCGAGTTGGCGAAGTGCCGCGGCCTTGAGCTTGCTCTCGCGCGCCAATTGCTGCTGCAGCCGCCGGATTTCGCTCTGTTGGTGCCGCGTCGACCGCTGGTATCGCTCCGCCAGACTCCTCGCGGCTTCCTCGTCATCGTCGTGTTGCCCACTGTCCGCTGAGCGGATAGCTCGTTCGTGCACCGTCTCGAATGCCTCCTCCATCTTCTCCCAGTCTAGAACCGCGCGCCTACTTCCTACATCACCACCACGAGCACTGAGAGCGCGACGTCCCACAGTAACCGCGGGAGCAGATGCCGGTGCCAATCGCCTCCGGGCGACGCAACTGTCGTTGTCGTTGACGTTGATGCTCGTTATCGCTGCTACGTCTTGCTTGATATCGCCACCAACTCGAGTCAGTCTATACTCCAGGACCTCAGGCCCATCATTTTGGTATGCGCCGTCGCCTTTGACGTCGTCAAGCCTGCAGTTGTCAGACTTGCCTTCCCGATCTGCTGTCTCGCGGCGGTAGTACGGCGCCGAGAGTGCGCGCGCCTTAGCCTCGCGCCGGCGCTGAGCCGCTTGGTCACGCTCCTGCTCTAGCCGAGTGGCCCCTTGCTGAGCACGTGCTTTTTCCTGCGCCAAGCGGCTGACATCACCCTCGAGCTGGATCACATGCGCTCGTAGTTGCTCCAGCTCATGGCGGCTCAGCGCGTCACTCGCGGCGTGTCGACAGGTCATCTCCAGCTCCCGGTCGCGCGCTCCAGCTTGCACCTGCTGCTGGACAGCCACTAATGCCTGCAGACGCAATATCGAATGCTTCAGCGCCGCGTTCTCGCGTTCCAAACGCGCGACTGTATCCGACGTGGCCGGTGAAGAAGGAATAGGCGATGAGGCACCGTCTTCGACACTGCAGCTCCCCCATGTCTGCTGCTGTTCCGTGGGAAGAGAAGCCAGCAACGCGGCCTTGGCCGATACTGACAACGATGATGACACAGTCGCTGATACCGTGCCAGACTCCCCGCCGTCCACAAGCTGCTCAATTGCACGCGTCTGCGCGAGCTGAAGCTGCCGCGTCAGTTGCGACTGCAGTTGCGTGCGGAAGTCGTCAAACTGAGCACCCGCTGCCAGCAACTGCACGCGAAGAGACTGCAGTTTGTCCGCGTACTCGTCCCCGAGCTCGCATCTCATCGTCGCGCGCTCGGATTCGGCTCGTCGACGAACTAGGTCGAGCTGTTGGTTCAGCGCCTGCATTTTGAAATGAAGCGCATAGGCGTAATCGGCCGCGTGAGCCTCGCGCTTGGCGTCGGCCTCGGCCTCGGCCTCGCGGAGGCGGCAGCGCAGGTGTCGAACCTCACTATCAAGCTTCTCGCACTGCTTGAACGCAAGCATCAGCGAGTCCTCGTAAGCTCCCGCAAGCTCTTGATGCTGCAGCTGGTTCATTATTGTGGCGCTTGGCACGGGGAAAGCATCGCTTTGCGCCGTCCTATTGCTGTCAGACTCGCACTGTGTTGCTGTTACGGACTCGATGAAGAAGCTAGCGAGCTGCAAGATGGACAGCGGAGGTGGCTTGAGCGGTGATTCCGTCGATTTGCGCCGGTTGAATGAGTTCATCCTCGATCGCTGCTCGTGATGCTGCTTGCGATACTGCAGAAGCGTGTCATAGTGCGTTTGCATGTCTCGCATGTCGCGGTGGATCCACGCAAACTCGAGCGCGCCGTGCAGCCACCTCACGTATTCGCGTGCGCGAACACGCGACGGTAGAATCAGTACCCTCTCCGTTGTCATCGACGCCGCGGGATCGGTCACCTGCGTGTACGTTTGCTGGCCTAGGGTCAGGCACTCGAGGGCAAGCCATCGAATCCCGTCCCAGGTCCCAGCCCCGCCTTTGTGAGCGTCCGCAGTGTCTCCATCACCAAACAGCCGTGTCTTTAGGCGAAGGCTCTCACCGCTGACGAGACCGGGGGTGTTATGAGGATGTGAGTGACCTTCGCGACCGAGGACGTTCGTCGAAGGTTGCTGGTACAGGCTTGCGAGCATGTCATTACAGACGCTCTCGTCGCTGCTGTGAGCAAGTTCAATGGCGTGGTAGCTCTCCCACGCAGTCGCGAGTGACCGCAAAGCGCCAGCTTCGAGATTGGGGTCGAATAGGCTCGTCTTTGCGATCAATTGGGTGGGCGAAGCTGATTTCGTCGGCGGACCGTGGGAAGACGCTGGACGGTCCATGTGCTCTTCTATGAAGACACGCTGAAGTCGAAGCAGTTGTGCCAAGACCACAACGTTTGACGTCTGTGGCAACGGCTCCTGCGTTGTCGACTGGGGTAGCTGCAAGTCCACGCTGCTGACCGTGCCCCATAGTCTTCGCAATTCCGCTTGCTGGTACAACTGGCGCTGAGGAGGCTGTTCTGGGCATCTGAATAGCGGGAAGCGATAGAGAACCTCGCGTAGTCGATGGACGTCGTCGAGAGGACGAGGGTTTGTTTCTGCTTTGCTGCAACAGTCGACCGCCCTGGCATTTCGGTGCTGATCCAGGTGCGCGACGCCTGCGGTAATGATCGAGTCGATTTCTAGCAGAAGCGAGCGTCTGCGTCGTCCCCCGATCCCATCCGCAAACGTTTGCATCGCTGCGGCTGCGAGCGCAAAGCGGACGAGCTCTCTATGTTGCTCAAAGTAGTGCTGGGCCGCGCTTTCTACCTCGAGCCTCAGCATCATGGAGGCGTGCGATTGGTGGACGTCTTTGTTCAGCGCTGGGCCGGCAAAGAGTGCTAGTGGTTGGAAGCTGTGCCCTAATGGAGCCTTGCCTTCTTGTTCAACGGAGAGGTTGCACCATCGAACGCTTATCCGACCCGCCGCATCGCGCAAATGCTCGCGGATGCGGTCATGGAAGCGGCACTGCCACTGAGAGAGCAGCTTCCGGCCACTCGTATCACCAGTTGAGGGCGGCGATGTGTCACCCAATGCGCCACGACTTGACCGGTGGCGCCCAAGTTCGAAGGCACGGTAACCGTGACCCTCACCGGACGCTTGTGCGAGTGTGCGATGCTGCTGGCCGACCCCACCCAGTAATGCACATTCGACGCGGCACAACTCCACCAATTGGACAAGTGCGTCGTAGATGGTGACAAGCGCTCTGAGTGCTGTCGTGCCCGCCTCCTGTTGTTGCTGCTCAGATGCAGCTGATTCAGCCCCTGCCACTCCTTCCTCATTCTGTGCAGCAAAAACGGACTGGCTCGTGTGCACGCTGTGACCAGGCTTGGCCACCGTCGAATGCCTTGTTGGCGAAAACTGCCGCAGAAGGAACGAGAACGACGGCACTGATCGCAGCAGTAGATCACGTGGATCACGTTCATCGTCGCCGTTCTCGCTGTCGTTGTCGGCCGCATTGGCGACGAAGAAGTTATGTGTTCCTGGCTGATTGACGGTCGCACTATCTGCGATGATCGTCGAGCTTGCGTGCTTGTCGTGAACCTGCAGATCCCCCTTGAGTTGATCAAACTTGGAGACGAACCATTTGGACAAGGTGTCCGGGTTGGCATCATCGTTCCCGCCGTCCGCGGGGAGAAGGAAAGCACACATCGCATGAGCGTCGCCACCAAGCGCCAGCATCAGCTGCACTTCGTTCCGCAACCGCTGAAGAAACTTGTCAAGCTGAACAAGGCGCTGAGGGACGACAACAGCGTCTGACAAGAATCGGCAGCACGCAGCCGCGCTCTCCACCCGAACGACGAATCCAGCGTGGTCCAGCTGTTCGATGCGCTCCAGCTCCTCCTCCTTCTGTATGACGGTGGCAGCTGCGTCGCTGGTAGTGTTGCCATCTTCTTGGGTAGCTGCACTAGCGGTTGTGGGACTGGCCGCATGCTGGGAGCGCAGTCGCTGCTTCAACGTATCGAGCGATGTCCAGTATGGGTAACAGCGCTGCTGCATCTCCTCCGTCATCTTGTGCACCACGTCACTCGCGTACTTGACGCGGATCAAGTCGATGTCGACGTCCGTGAATGTTGCACCAGGCTGTCTCGACGGTCGATGTTGCTGTCGCAACGCTTCCAGCGCGATGAAGCTCGAGGACGACGCGAATTCGAATACGTGGGCGCCCACGCGGTCGTGGTAGTCGACACGGACGCCCAGGTATTCAACCCACCGTCGCTGCAATCGCAGGAGCATGGCATCTCCCTGGGCGACACGAAGCAGATACTCGACAGTTTCGCTGGCTTCATCCTCTTGATGGCGTCGCTTCTGCTCCATCACCGCGGTCCAGAGCTGATGTTCGACCCAGTTGGGAACCGTCTTGTGGATTCCATCGAGGTGCACCGATTGCGCATCCGAGGCACCATTTTCAGCTAGTCCCAGCTGGATCCCAATCGGCTTGAGCGTCGAAGCCAGCGAGTTGCGATCGCCAGTTGCACTTGGATCGCAACCTCCAGCGCTATCGGCGGTTCCCGTGTCAAAGAAGAAGAGACGCGCTTGCTCATTCGCGCGGTCCATCTCGCGAACGAAGCTGTACTGGAAGCGATACACGCGCTCCAGCAGACCCGCCTCGTAGATGCTGTGCGCCAGTAGCTGGTGCCATTCGAGTAGATGCCATGCCGCCGCTAGCCACTCGAAGAGTGAACGTCCAGGTATAGAAGACGATGCCGCATCGTTGCTGGTATTGGTCTGGGTCTGTGCTCGAGCGTACAGTTGGCGGCTAGTGTCGATGAGAAGAGACGGCGGAAGAACGACTTGAAACCCGTTGCCGGTCAGAATATCGACAGCGGAGCGCTCGAGGACGTGAACCGGAGCTGCTGGAATCTCCAGCTCGGTGATGAGCTGCCACGTGACCAGTAGCTGCTCGTATACTGACTGCCGCAGTGCGTGCCGTTCCGTGACGGACGTCGCGCTGAACCACTTTGTCTCGGCTTCATCTAGCAGTTTCTCTTGCAGAAACCAAAAGCGAGCGACGCACTTGGCAGATTCCGAGCGGCGAGCGAGCACAAATCGTGCGCGGCGTTCCCGCTCGTCGACGAGCCTCGAGTTGTTTCCGCTCTTTTGTTTAAAGTCGCTGGTCTCTTGGAACGACTGCGAAGTTGTGAGCAAGTGACCCCGTATCTGCTGCTGCAGTCGGATCTGTAGCTCGAGGTGAACGGTCTCGGACGCGAAGCTCTCAACGAAGTAGTCGTGCGAGAATTCGATGAGCGCGCGACATTGCAGCACCGAAGTCACAATTTGTAGCCCCTTCGAGCGTCCGAGGCGCTCATTGTTGCCTCCACCAAGGTGACCCAAGAGACCGTTGCCGAGCAGAAATTCGACGAGCTGCAGCTTGGCTCTCTGAAAGGCAATTTGGCACTCGAACAGGTCGTGCAGAACTTGCAGACGGTCGATCGTCGGGACGGCATACTCGTTGGACGTACCAGCGGAGTCGCCGCAGCGCTGGAAGTGGTCCTGCTCCTGCTTCCTGATGAAGTGACTTCCTATTCGCATCATTTGGCGCTCCAGGACGCCCAGATCGTGCCGTGCTGCGTCAAAGGTGAGCTCTTTCGCCTGACTGACAAACGTTCTCGCCTTATGTTGCTCTAGTTTCCCGTCCGCGGAGTCGTCGTCACGGTGAGTCGGCTCCTGTGACACAATGTGTTCCCCGCAAGAGTTCACCGAGATCTTCCAGCTACGAGCAGATGATGAAGCGGCCTCTTGTTGTCGTGGCTGCTTCTGTGATCGCTTAGAGTCAGCAGTTCCGTCAGTTGTCGACGCATGACGAGCAACGTGGAGCAGGTAGTGCGCGTAGTTGAGCAGTCGCAGCAGCCGGCGGCGCTGTGTTCGGCACGAGAGCACTCGAAGAGCGTAGAGCGAGTAGATCATGTTCGACGACTCGCTCATCACGTTCGTCGCTGCAGGTAGCGCGGCTTTCAGTGGGTCGGCAGTAGCAGAACCCGCTGTCTTTGGCCGATCCGCGTTGTCGACAGTTCGCGATGCCCCGTCGATTGTTGACTGGACCGCTGACACAGAAGCCGGGATCTTTTGGCCATCGCTTGTGCCTGGTCGCCCCATAGAGACGCCGCGCGTCGTGGCAGTTAAGGCACCGTGTTCATGGACGTGGATGGCGATCGTCGCGCGTTGTTCATGCTTGCTAGCAAGTGAATCCAGCCGCGCGCGCATATACGCCGCGTCGTCGAGCTGAAGTAGTCTCCACTCGTTCTTCAGCATCGCGTCGACGTTGCTATCGTCTTCGTTAGTGGCTATGAGAAGGCCACCACTGCGGTGATCCTGCGCTGCCTGCTTCACACCACTGGCGGTCGTTCCAAGGTAGTACGGCGTCTGGAGAAGGTCCCACCGCGACCATGTTGCGCACTCGAGCACCACCCGAGTCGACAGGTCGTCGTCAAGGCCTGTACCAGCTCTACGACCGTCGTCTTCACCAGTAGAACCGCCCTCAGTGCTGGGCTGCCGGTCGAGCGCCGTCTCCTCCAGCCCGCGGCTAAACAACTCGTCGACAGTCTGTTTGAGCGCGATGTTGTCCACCTCGTTCCGTTTCCCACGGGGAATTGCGAGTGAGTGCTCCACTCGCAGCAGCTCCTCGACATCTGCCTCGACGCTCTGCTTTGTCTGCGCGATCAGCACCGGGCAGCTCTGTCCGTCGCTTAGGTTCGCTGATGTCGCTGCCACAGTCTTGGTGCTGATCTTTTGGCGGTGTTGGTGGACTAGCGAGAGCATTCGGTGGCGCAGGTGGTAGCGATGGCTCGAGCACATCCACTTCATCCGAGTGAAGAGCCTCTCCAGTGCGATCTGGAGCTGCCGCTGCTCGAACGTCACCTCCAGCAACTCCTCCGCGTCACTCGGCTCGACAGACTCGCTCTGTGCTTGACCCAGCCGCTTGTCATCCGTCGTGTGGTGCCTCGCGCTCAAATCTGTTGGCAGTTGTGCACTTTAGCGAGAACATACTGCGCGCCGACGTCGTCGCGAAGAAGATGCTTGAGCTGACCGTCGGAGCTGATCGCACGACCATTGAAGAGATGGAGAGTGGCGACTCGGTCGCGAAGGACAACATCAGTCGCTCCGTCAACCACCCGCGCAGCGTCCGCGATCTCGCGGTTGATAGCAACCAGCCTCTCAAGTAATTGACTCAGTGCGGACGGATCCACCGACGACTGTGGGCGACTGATGCTGGAAGTCGCTGCTGTCGGAATCCGTCGAGGAAGCAGTCGACTCGAGGGAGGGGTGCTCGTAGCCGTAGCGCTCGCGGATCTCGCGCCACTTGTGGTATCTCCACGTTTGCATCGCGCAATCTATTTCCAGCCAATTGGATAAAATGGAGGCGCCGAGTCGATCAAGGCCGTTTCTCCAGAAAGCGACGCGTTGGTCTGTTTCTTGGAGAGCTTGGCGACCGCATGCGCTCGAACCAGAGGTGTCGATGGTGCAAACAGTCGAGGCCTTTCTCGTGTTGACTGGCGTTCTTGGCACGGGGTCCGAAGGAAGGAGCGCGGCGAGCGACAACAACCGAAGAGAAGGTCCTCTCACTCGTTTTTGTATGTGGTCGACCCACCGCAGCCGAGACACAGTATGCGAGTGGCCTCGCTCATCCTGCTTTGGCGCTCACCCAATCGCCTACAGCCACTTCACCGCGAGTCAAGCAAACATTCCTGCTATGCCATGCCGGACCAATCATGGCCGTCCACTTGGATTTCGATGGTGACAGCTCAGGAATGGCGGAAGTCTCACCGTGACACACGCAGCGGGCACGGGTTTACGGTGCAGGGCATAAGTGCAACAGGAAACAGGACGGGACGGTCAGTCGAAGGATGGGCAGCTCGAGAATGAATGCGCCTTGCAGCAGGAGAGCGTGCGGTTCACATTGGATTTGAACGGCACCGGACGTTGACAACTGCTCAACGTGGATATTCAGACTCGCGACGTACTTTTTGGCGCGGGCACGCTTTCGATACGCGCCGCAAAGCAGCCAGGGCAAGCGTTCAAGGCTTCGACGTTGCAAGGGGGTATCAAATCGCTCGGTACTCTGTGAAAGTAGGCGCTTCATCCTTGAGGAGAGCCTAATGTAGGTGTGTTTCCGATGCGAACATTCCGGCACAGTTCGCTCCGGTGTTCACTTGTCCGTCAAAACCAGCTGGCTGGAGCGGCGAAGTAACAACCACGACGTGTTCGCACATAGACTAGGTTGATAATAATCAGTTAGCGCAATACATCTATTTACAGAGTCATAAACTGCACTTTTTGTATAAGTGGGTAATAAACTGTATTGAATTATACATTATAAGAGTTACAACAATGTCCTGACGTCCGTCATTCTGTTTTTATGAATGATGTTCACGTCGAAGTGACACATTGTGCGTGCGTGCATCCATCTCCCCGACTCTCTCACTGACTGGCCAACCACCAGCCACCGGCCCGCCACTTTGTCAACGCGAGCTTATTACTGTACAATAGTTCCAAACCCAAAATCCAGACGCCAGTCATTCCCGGAGGATGGGACGCCACGCTTCAATTGCACTCGCGTCGAATTGGGCGAGGGCAAAACAAAGTCGCTCAGCATAGATTCGCGCACGCGACAGACCAGACGCGCGCTCACGCGATGGCTGTTTGCCAGTCCTCATTTCCGAAAACGCCTCGACCGACGCACCTCGCCAACCAAAACAACCGAGCCACAAGACCAGCAACCCCAATATGAACACCAACATGGCCTCCGCCCGCTACGCGCTGCCCTTCAACTCGCGCTCGCACTTCATGCACGTCCACGACCAACAGACCAAGCAGGAAGCTGACAAGTCCAGCGCTGGCGCCGCGGTGTCGCCTGCTCTGGAGCCG
>JAADYG010000755.1:0-15506 GCA_023338115.1 Phytopythium boreale | reverse complement strand
TGTAAAATGGCGCGAAATGGGGCAGGTGGTATATTAATCGTCTTGGTTTTTTATGGGCTTTCTTCTCATATAACTCTTTTTGCAAAACGATTTATGACAGATTCGGACCCGACCTCGTTTATACTTCTGCGCAGGACTGTATATCAATCGTCTTAGTTTTTTATGGGCTTTCTTCTCATATAACTCTTTTTGCAAAACGATTTATGACAGATTCGAACCCAACCTCGTTTATACTTTTGCGCAGGACTGTATTAATGGACAGCATACCAATCTCCATTTTTAACGGACCATAGTATGCTGTCTTATACAACACACTAACTCATGATCCGGAATAAATGGTGCCGTCGATACCTTTTTCAAAATCGGCCACTCCGCATTCATTGAAATGGCGCGGCGCGTGTCGGCGGGGAGAACCCGCGGGGAGGAGACGCCTCCGCGGCCGCTGCCGCCGCCTCCGCGCCCGCACAACCGCCGCGATCTGCCGCGCCCCTCGGCGTACTTTAAGCGCTCCAGCAGCAGCTCAAGGCAGCAGCACTCGGTCAGAAACAGCGCCCAAGAGGACGATGACAATGGCGAAGAGGAAGAGGAGCCAGCGCCGCAGCCAGCGCCCGTGCCGCACGCGCACCCACTCGCGACGCTCACCGGCGCTCGGCCAGGCGCTAAGGACGCCCGCGCGCTGTCCGGCAAGCGTCTGAACCCGGCGTTCCTCAACCCAGCGCGCGTTGCCGCCTTCACCGACCAGGAGAACATCCCGACCAGGGATGGTACCGGGCTCGCGCTCGTCCAGCGGCAACAGCAGCAGCAGCAAGAGCCAACCAGCGCTCTGGCTAACGAGATGAAGCACTCGACGCGGGTGATCGAGCGCCAGTGGCGGCTCCAGCTCGAGCAGCCTGGCAACCGCCGCGCCGGCGACCGAGCTCCACTGTTGACCGACGAGGAGCTCGTCCTGGCCGCCACGGACGCTGCGACGCTGAGACAAGCGCTGCGCTACCGCGACGTCACTCGTGCACTGGAAATTACAGCGGGAGATGAAGAGGAGGCGGCGTACCCGGAGCTGGCGCGCGCGATGGAGCGCAAGGTCAAGAAACAGCTCGATCCGGCGTGGGTGCGGGCTCGCAGCGACCCAGACAACCGGCCAAGGCGCGCGCTCGAGCGACCCGAGGAGCTGGATCTGTACGAATCGCTTCTGCGCGCGACGCTCAGCGACGTACAGTGCACCGGCCAGCATCAGGACGCAGGAGAGGACTCGCTGGAGGCGGGGATTCAGTCACGAAGTCGGTTTCAGAGGCTGCCGCTCGCGCATCGAGGCTTCATCGGCCTCCCAGGCAGTTGCTTCGACCCTCTGCACGGGTAGGGCGATGCGGGCCCTCGAATGGATGTAGCGAGAAGTAAATTAGATCGTTCATGTGTGTGTGTGTCAACTGTCAACAGCGTGTTGTCATGCGGAGACCACGACGTGGACACTAGAACGATTAAAAGGAGGACGTAAAGGCCGCGACCTCGCGGTGATACTCGCGGTTCTTGCGCAGGGCGACCGCCAGGTCGACAATGAGCACGGCGCCCACGACAGCCGCGTGTACCGCAAGCACGACCTCCTTGCTGTCCCACGCAGCCAGCGTCTGCAGCATCGTGGCCACTTCGATCGCGGCGAGCACCGCGATCGTGTACAGCGCGTTGTCGGCCATGTGCCCGGCGCTTACGACCGCGAGAGCGACAACCAGCAGCACGTCTTGTACGAGCAGGAACTGCCGGATCGCACGCATGATTTGCTGTTAGTACGCGCGCTGCTCTCATACACGTGGACACCCACACCCACCGTCTTGACGGGGTTAACGACTGGTGCGCTGCGGGTCGTGGTCGACGTGGGGCTGCTGGATACGGGCAGGAAGTGCCGCTCCGTGGCGTCGTCGGTGGCAAACGCGTACGCACTGAGCACCAAGAGCATGAGCGAGAAGGGCACGTTGACTTTCACTGCCTCTCGGATCTTGTTCTGCGTGGAGACAAAAGCACAAGAGTCGCCGTTGCTCAGCTCGCCAGGATCATGAGCCAGAGACGGCGGGCGCATTACCTGCCACGTCGCCAGTCGGAAGGACTCCTTCTCAGCCTCGCGCAGCCGGAACCGCAGCGCGTTGGTCGGGTCCTGGTTGCGGCGCATATGCAACTAACGACGCACGTTTGCAACCAACGTTAGCCATTGGTCACTGCGTCACCACCCCCACCACACCATGGTGCTCATATATACGATCGTACGAGTCGCTGGAGGTTCTTGAGCGGAGGAAGCCCCTCCGCTGGTACTAGCGCCGCGCGTGGCACCAGCAGCTGCGTCATCTTCTCGCGGCGCACGCGCTCGTATGCATCCAGCCTGTAGTTGGCCACCACCTTAGAGCGTTAGCCTTCGGTCCAGAACGAACGCGGCGACGCACGAACGGCCACCGACCAGATGCGGTCGCTCTCGAGCAGGCGCTGCAGGCGGCGGCACGTGCTCACGAGCGCCACGGCGTCCCGCAGCGCGAGGAAGCGAGCGACGTCCGGCCAGAACTGTCGCAAGCGCTTCGAGTGCAGCTTGACGCGCTTGCTGCGGTTGCGCGCGCGCCGCTCCTCGGCCGTCGACCGCACGCGCAGCAGCGCGCGCCTCTCCTCCTCTTCCTCCTCCCCCTCCTCACACTCGTCGCCTTCGTCACGCGCGCTGAGCGTCGGCATCCTTCGGCTCTCGATCAGAAACGCGCGGTTCAACTGCGGAATGTATAGTATACGGACAGTATACATTCATGGTATACACGCAGGACCAAGGAAACCCACGGATGGACACTACGTACACTAACGTAGTGGCCTGCAGGTCATGCATGGGGTAGATGGCAACGACAATGATCGCTACCTCCGTATAGAAGAAGGGAGCGACGTCGGTGGGATGCACATTGTATATTTATAATGCAAAGCGACGAGCAGGTCGGTCGCGCGCGCGTGTGTGTGCCTCCTCCTCTTCCACTGGCGTCTACGCATCGATCGAGACGCCCGCGACTGAGGCCTCCAGCGCACGCCACCGACTGTGACTGGAACAGCAACCGACGACCGATTAGGTGAAGGCGATGTGGGTCTTCTTGGCGGGCACCTGGGCGGCGTAGCCGGGAAAGTCGTAGTCGATGCCGAGCGCCTCGAGCGCCTTGCGCTTCTGGTTCTCCTTGGTGACGAGCCGCTTGTTGACCTTGAGCTGCTGCTCGTGGCTCTTGTGTGCGTTGTGCTTGTTGCGCGCGATGGCGCGGAAGGGCTGCGGCTTGAAGGCCTTGTTGGCGCCGACGAACATGCGCTCGTGGATGGCCTGCGGCGGCACGACCTGGCACGACAGCACGTGGTCGAACAGGCGGTAGCTGTTCATGGTGTTGGCCACGATGCGCGCCACCTCAGGCTCCTCGAACTGGATGAACGCGTAATGCTTCGAGTTGCCCGTGCGCCGGTTGCGCGACAGGCGGAGGCGGCGCACGTGGCCGAACTGCTTGAAGAAGCCCATCATCTCCTTCTCGTAGAAGCCGTGAGGGATGCGGCCCAAATAAATAACGTTCGACTCCTTGGCGTCGCCGCTGGAGGCCGCCGCTTTCCGCTTGGCCGCCTTGCCCTTCTTGGCCGCGGGCTGGTCCGCCGCCTTGGCCGGAGCCGCCGGAGTCGCCGACTCGAGCTGCACAAAGTCAGCGTTGCCCTCGAACGCCGCGCCCTCCTCCGTCTCGCTGTCCGAGTCCCACTCGGCGCCCTGGAGCTTGGCCAACTGCGCCGCGATCTTCTTGCTCATGGTCGCGCGCTGACGTACTGGAAGGGTGACAGGTACCTGGCCGCGTGAACTCCGCGACGAACGAAAGCGCTTCTGTCCTGCTCGACGAATGCCGCTTTACACGCCTTGGAGCTCCCGATAGAGCGACCAACGGTTGGAGGAGGAGCGGCGTGGTGTATAGTATACTCCATGGTCCAGATAAAACAGCCTAAATCCGGATCTATATACATGCCACGTATATACTGATACAGCAGAGCCAGCGTACCTGAGTCTGATTCAACCTCGTCACTTTCGGTATCAATCTGATGAAGCTCCACTCTGGTTGATGCATGCGTCTATTCTCGACGGGCATGGCCGCGACCGGCGGCTAATTATACGCGGCCGTCACTGCTTTTATAGACGGGCAAGTCATGCCGTTCGCTGGATGGCTCGGCTCGGCTCCATCGCTGTTGGGGCCGCTCAGAACACGAAAGCGGGCTTGAGGCGAGGCGAGGAGATTCAGCGTGGGCTGTAGTTGCCACTCTATCACTAGTAGAAGAGAAGGAGACTGGCGCGCAGTGTAGGCAGCAGCCATGGCTAAGGAGAACCCGTCGAGTCTGCGGCGCGCGATGATCAAGAGCACGGTGGGTAGCGTGCGGCGCACGTCGTACGACCTGCCGGACACCAAACAGCCGGACCACGTCTACGGCAACGAGATCCAGCGCGACCCGGAGGGCGTGGGCGCCGTGATCAGCAAGTGGGTGCAGGCCACGCCGTCCCCCGCCGCGCGGTCGGGCCGCAGCTTCATTGAGACCAACCGACAGGCCATCATGAGCGGGTGCGTCGTTATCTTGTGAGGTCAGGCATGCCTGACAATTGGCAGTGGGCTGACGCTCGATCGCTGTGATTCTAGATGCCTCACTGCCGGCGAGGCGCGGGAGTTTGCGCAGCAGCACCCGGAGATCCTCGTCAAGCCCGTGGCCAAGGGCAAGGGCGGGTTCGTCCCCACCGACGACAGGACCTACGGGATCAAGTCCAAGTGAGTGGACCGCGAGGTTGACGTGTTGCTGGTCGGGCTCGTGCAGACGCTGACACTCCTCTCTGTTGTCAGACCGTCCGAGGACATTGCGGCGCTCGTGCAGGCGCGTTTCACGGACTTTAGCACGGAGTACGCCGACTACCCGGACCTGAGCAACATGAAGATCAAAGGGGTACGTTCCTCCTGCGCAACACTGCCTGCTATCCGCGTTTGACGCGCTCTCACCTCGAGTTTCCCGTCTTGGGATGGTAGAAACTGCCGCACCCGCGCGACACCAAGGCGTCGCTGGGCAAGGATTCGCGCAACCGGCAGCCCAAGTCGGTCGAGAAGGACCCGGACGACCTGTTCAAGATGTCCAAGTTCCGCAACGTCGGCAGTATCCTGTGCACGCAGCCCAACGCGCAGCGCGACTTCAACGACGACTACTGACTGGCACTATCACGACACTCGTTGAAATAGTGACTACCCCTCGACACTTCGGATGTGTCCATTGGCTTAAATGAGCTTGTATGATTTATTTTTATCCAATCCTATCGTTTGAAAGCCTTTCCTATTGTCGAAACCCACGTCACACGTGCACGTTCGAGAAGGCAAAGAGGCCAAGATCGGACACGAATGACGCCGCTCGCCGTCGCCTCCGCGTCGTCCCCGCGCCGGAAACGGTGGTGCCTCCGCGCTACGACCGCTTTGTTGCTCGCAGCGCTCGCTCTGGGCGCTTTGTGCGCTGATGGGGCCGTCACGGGTCCCGTTCGAGGCGTCGCGTCGTCGGAGCAGGCGGCGTTTGACGCGCTCGAGTGTGTGGTGGGTGGGAAGGCGGTCGTGCTGGCGCGAGACCGCGTGAACGACGACTACTGCGACTGCGAAGACGGCAGGGACGAGCCAGGCACGTCGGCATGCTCGCACATGGTCGCGAGTGAGTTCCACTGCGAGAACGACGGCTACTTCCCGCGAAAGGTGAGCAATGCGTGGCGATTTGCTTGCGCGCATTGACTACACGGCACTTATATGGACCAATTTGCTCGTAGATCCACACGTCGGCGGTGAACGACGGAGTGTGCGACTGCTGCGATGGGTCGGACGAGTATTTGGGTGCGCAGTGCGCCAACACGTGCGCTGTCGAGGCGTCAGCGCACCGGAAGCAGGCGGAGCAGCGCCTCGCCGAAGTCGAGCGCGGCTTTGCTGAGCGCGAGCGCGTGATTAAGGGCGACGTCGCCGCATTCTTTGTGGAAGTCGATGACGCGCAGTCGTCGACGAGCCAGCTCCTCGCGTCGTTGGTAGCGCTGAAGCAGCGCGTGGAGGTGCACAAGGCGCGTGAAGAGCTGCTCGAGACGAAGCTGCGCGTCCAGCTCGCCAGAGAGAAACAGGCGCGTGGCGACAAGGAGGTCAATAAGCCAGACGAAGTTGCTGACGGCGAAGACGGGGAGCCATCTGCCGACAACGTGGAGTACGTTGTGAGTGAAGAGACGGGCGAGACGTGTGGAGGCGACGCTGGCACGGACTTCCAGCGGGTGGACGCTGGTGATCTCCTGCTGGAGTCTAGCGAAGATGCAGGCGCCACCGTCGACGAACGTGCGTCTGCCCTTCTAGACGTTGTTGGCAATCGTGTGTCAAGTATGGTCGAGCTCTCCGACGGAACGCGCGTGACGCTCGCCGAGTACTTCCGCATGGACCGCATCCAGAAGCCTGCCAACAAGTTGTGAGCGCTATTATCCCATGGCGTGACGTGGAGTCGCAATTCTAACGCTGTGCTTGGCCTGTACTATTGCCTCTTGGTGTGCTCTACTTGCAGAAGGGGCCAGCGAACGGCTGAGCAAATGCGGCGGCAGGACTTTCTTGGCCCGCTCTTCAACGGTGGACCCGACGAGCGCAAGCAGATGGGCATATACGCGTTACGAGCTGTTGGTAAGACCGTGCGTGAATGTTCCAGATCCTGTCGCTCATTGTTCTCACTCACACACGGTGCTCTAGGCATTCTGCTATCGCCTGTGCGCGGGCTCGTGGAGCTGGTTACGTTCCTTCCTTACACCGTTTGGGACCTGCTGAGTACGGCCGGCGCTTTCAACCGCCTGCCGTCGTTGCCGTCGCCGACGCGCTCGATCTGGTTCCGCAGTCTCGCCGGTGGCCAAGCGTACAAGGCGTACACGTCGACCGTGTGGGGTGCGCGGATTGTGTGGGACGCACCAGTGTTCGCCTACCGTTATCTCTTGTGAGTCAACGTGCGATCAGTTCACGCACACTCTTCAACGCTCACACTCTGACGCGCTGATCTTGTGTATGCGTTTCGACAGCCCGGAACTGGATGATGGCGTGACGCTGCCAGTGGCGAGTTCTCTGCGCAAGGTGGTGGCGGAGATCGACGCGGACATTGCGAAGCTCGAGAAGGAGCGCGACAAGAAGACCGAGGCCGCCAGCAAGGACTACGGCCCTGACCGCGTGTACTTCGCACTCAAGGACAAGTGCATCGAGAAGAAGATCGAGGTGCGCTTTCTATGTGGTCTCGCTGTGGTGAGCACGGTGCTTGTCGCCTAACAAAGCTCACGTTGGGTGTGTTGGAGTAGAAGTACAACTACAAGTTCTGCGCGTTCAACGAGGTCAAGCAGGGCTACGTGCGCCTCGGCAAATGGGACCGCTGGGGAACGACCGACGCCGGCGCCGTGGACCATGGCAAGATGCACTTCTCCAAGGGCCAGAAGTGCTGGAACGGCCCCGAGAGGTGCGCAGCGGGAGTCCTGCCCGAATGTGTGCGCGTGCGTGAATCGTTTGACCAACATTTGTGCGTGTGTGTGCTTTGAACTTGGCAGGTCGACCGTGGTGCACCTCGAGTGCGCGGCCGAGGACGAGATCGTGAGCGTCGACGAGCCGTCAACGTGCATCTACCACATGACGGTGCGCACGCCGTACGCGTGCTCGTCGCAGGAGCTCGCGCGCGCGCGCAACGCCGTCGCGTTCTGGACCAGAGCCTAGCGCGGCGGCAGTGTAGGTACCGAGCGCATCGGATCGGGAGGACGCGTCTCCTCGGTTGCGTGCGCGTTCGGGATGCGCTGGCGACCGCCCGGCAGCTCGCGCATACATATCCTCGTCCAATGTCGCGCAGAAGATCAATCCCCCCTCCCCTCTCTGCATACAGTTAGCCAGCACGCGGCCGCCGCTTCGATAAATCCCACGCTACGTAGCGCAAGCGATTCGCTTCATCTTCGATTGCGAAAATGGGTTGCGCCACGGAGATGATCAAGAGATGAAAAGGCTGGATACCCTTTCGCGTTCGACCCGAAAGGTCGGGATATGCGGGTCGAGCCCATCTGATTCGGGTCATCAGGTTTCCGACCCGTTTAATTTACAATACAATATCCAAGACTTTTGAACCGGGTTCAAACCCATAATGGTGTTTGACTCATCACAAAGACCCGACCTGTTTCAGTGCAACATCCAGACACCACGTACTTTTTTTCCACATCTCGTGCCGCTCGCCCTTCCATACTCACTCCAAGTAACCACCAGGTTTTTGGGTGTATTAATCGCACGTGGTTTTTTTTTGTATGTCTGTGAATGCAAATCACCCACGTGGGTTTTTCCTCCGCGTCTCTTTTTTCACTGTCTCTTCCCTCCCACTCCGAATACTGCGCGCCCGCGCGCTGTCCTTTTTCGCTCGGGAGGCACGACCGACCGAACCGCCCACGGTAATTACCGCGGCAGTCCCGGAGTTACCGACGGCCGCCGCGGTCAGTTCTCGCCGCCGCCGCCGCCGCCGGTTCCGCCCTTCTTGCGACCGCAGCCTGCAGGCTTCGCGCACGCGCGCGTCGAGGGCGCGGAAGTCGCCGCGCGCAAGGCGCCGGAGCGTTCCCAGAACCAGAGACGCGAATCAGCCTTCTCTCCCTCCCTCCTCCCTCCATTCCATTCCTTCCTGCTCGGCAAGAAGAAAGCGATCGGCCATTTCCGGATTCGCTTCGACGCTAGCAGACCGACCCGATTGCCTGACTGATTGGCGGGCGGATGGCGCACGACCGAGAGACGGCACGGTCGGCGAACGCGAGTCCGCAGCTCGCGCCGCGCCGCGACATTTTCAACCTCGGCAGCGTCGGCGTCGGCGGCGGCGGGAGCAGCGCGGCGAGCCACCACGAGACGCTGCGGAGCGGCGCAAGCAGTAGCAGCGCGAGCGCCGCGAGCACCAACAGCGTGTCGGCATCCACCTCGTCGTACATCTCGTCGGCGACGAGTCGCAAGTACGCGGGCGAGCGCGAGAAGCGGGCCGGCAACACGTCGACATCGACGTCGTCGACCACGTCGTCCGCCGCAACGTCGTCGAGCCGTCGCCGTGCGCTCCCGCACCGCTCGAACCACCACAGCCACCATCACAGCCACCACCGCGGAGATCACCGCGAAGCGCCGGCGCCAGCAGGCCGGGATGGCGACGCTGAAAAGCGGGTTGGCGGGAAAGATGGGCAGCCAGCAGACAACGCGGTGACGCCGCCCGGATCGCCCGTTTCGCCGCCACCGCCGCCACAGTCCCCGCTCGCGGA
The DNA here is from genome assembly GCA_023338115.1 of Phytopythium boreale. Lineage (NCBI taxonomy): Eukaryota > Oomycota > Peronosporomycetes > Pythiales > Pythiaceae > Phytopythium > Phytopythium boreale. The sequence goes on along the minus strand of JAADYG010000755.1, from coordinate 6,211 downwards.
CAACTACTCGTCGTCATCGTCGGGACAGGGCAGCGACCGCGAGGAGAACGCTGCCGCCACCGCCAACACGTCCACTTGCGCCGGACTCTCTTCGCCGCACCCTGGGCCGACCAAGCCCTCGCGCATGGTGGTCAAGCGCCGAGCAACGGCGTCCCCCAGCAGCGGGAGCCGACGCGTGGCGCCGTCATCGCAGCCATCTCAACCGCAGCAGCAGCTGAGCGGAATGGTCCCGCTGCAGAAGGCGGTGCCACGCAGCCCACAGACGACAGGATCCAACGACGAACGGACGCGCAGACTGCAGTTGTTGCGCTCGTACTCTTCAAAACCTTCCGCTCGTAGTCCGACGTCCGAAAATGGCGACGGTTCCAGTAGCGCCAGGGACGCACGGCACGACAGCAAGAACCTCCACCGGCAACTGCTCGATAGTCCGACCAATAGTGGGAGCACGACTGATCGTCGACGGGAGCGAGGCACGGGGAACGAGTGGAGAGAGCTTGAACGAGAGAGCGAGCGTAGACAACAAGCGTCAAGCAGATCTGGGGGACAGTCGACGCCGCTTCGTAGCGTACGGCGTGCCACAGTTGACGCAGTCGGTTCGCCAGCGCCATCGCTCAAGCAAACGAGCGAGAATCAGAGTACTCCGCGACGAACGGCGCGCAAGTTAATTAAGTCCAACAGTTCAGGTGATGGCGGCGGCAACGACAGTAGCGGCGGTGGCGGCGACAATAGCAGTAGCAAGAAGAAAAGAGACTCACGGCCGGTCCGCATTCGGTACGAGGAGCCACAACGCGGTATGGCTGGCGGCAAGCGCGAGATTTCCCACGCATCACTGGGCAAGCTGGTTGCGCGACTGACGGACGCGCACCAGTACGATACGGAGTTCCGAGACGTGTTCCTGCTCACGTTCAGGTGCTTTTGCTCGCCCTACGACTTCATCAAGAAGCTCGTCAAGCGCTACAACGCGGTGCTGTCTCTGTGCGGCGACCTGGACGCCGACACTCTCCGCGAGACGCAGCAATTGCTGGATCAGATCGTGGAAGAGGAGCAGGAGAGTGACCGCTCGTCAACCTCTACATCCATTTCCACAGCGCGGTCGGACATCAACACAAGCATGGAGGCGAACGTCTCCATCATGCGTCTGCTCAGCGTTCTCAAGTACTGGATCAAGGAGAGCGGGTTCATCGACCTGGACATCGCCAACGACCGGCGCACACAGAAGAAGCTCATGGCGTTCCTCGTCGACATCCAGTCGACGTCTCCGGTCGTGTCGATCCGCCGACACGCGGAGAGCCTGCTGCTCACCGTCGCGCAGCTCATTCGGACACAACAGTACCAACAGCGCGTTACGGGCGTGTCATTCCTGAATCCACTGGCTGTCTCAGCATCGACAAACGTGTTTGGGCGAGGAGGAATCCCCGGCATTCCGCCTCCACCAGTGCTCTCAACGTCGACGTCAGCCTCCGCGATCGAAAACCTCATTGTTGACAAGTCGACTGTGACGATGGGCGGTCATGAGCGCGGCGCGGAACTACAGGCGTTGGCGGCGGCGGCAGCGTCGAAGCTCAACTTAGCGCGTTCGTCCTCGGACCCGAAACAGAAGCGATCAATGGTGAAGCTGAAGACCAAGGCGAGCAACGGCGACATTTTCCAGGTGCGCACACGCTCCGGTTCGGGTGCGAATGGCGCGCAGGCTCCGGTTACCGGCAGCGGCGATTTGTCTAGCCAATCGAAGCAGCAGCGACCATCGCCGGCAACGCTTACGACCGCGCAGAGCGCATCGCCAATCGTCAGTGGCAGTGACGCGGTGCCGAAGATTGTGCGTGGCGTTACGACTGGAAGTACCGGCATCGACATCTCCTCGTCGGGTGTTGTTGGGTTGGAAGACGTACTTCAAGACACACTGCAGCGCTCGCGCGCCCAGAACGCGGCGGTGCGCAGCAGCTCTCGCATTGGCTACGACAACATCGAGCCGCTCTCGGGTCTATCTGCGCAGGAGATTGCGGACCAGCTGACGCTCATGGAGGCGGAGAACTACTTTGCGCGGCTGAACCCGCGCGAGCTGACGAACAAGGCGTGGACTCGAGAGACGAAGCTGCGTGACGCGCCGCACGTTGTGGCGCTCATTGAGCTCTTTGATGCGACAGCGGAGTGGGTTTCGAGCGAAATCCTGCACCCGCAGCTGCAGGCGCTCGAGCGCGCCAAGCTGATCGCGCTGTTCATTGACGTGGCTGACAATTGCTACCAGATGAACAACTTCAACACGATGTTCGAGGTCGTCACGGGCATCTCGGCGCCGTGCATTCGGCAGCTCACGACCACCTGGGGACTCGTGAGCGCCGCGGCCCAGGAGAAGTACCAGTGTCTGCAACAGGCGTGCTCGACCGAGGAGAACTACCGCAACTACCGCCAAGGGTTCGCGCTCGCCGAGAGCCTGCCGCGGCTGCCCTGCTGGTTCATCCTCGTGAAGGACCTGTTCACGTACGAGGAGGCCATGAAGTCGATGGAAGACGGACTGGTCAACTGGCAGAAATTCCGGCGCATCTACCGCGTCATTAGCGAGGCGCTCGACCGCCAGAACTTCCAGTACGTGCCGCCTAGCGCTGCGAACGGAGCCAACAGCTCCGCCACTGCCGGCAGCGGCGTTTCGCGCAAGGGCAAGGGCATTCTGCGGCACGACCGCAAGACGCAGATCCACCTGCGCCACCGCCTCGACACGTACGTGGGCGCCTTCCGTGTATGTATGACTTGTGTGAGCGGTAGTTGGAGATGCTGACACTGTTCGTGTGACTGTTATCTTTGAACCACTAGGGTCCGCAAGGACAGCACAGTGCTGTACCAGCTCGCGCGCAACGCCAACACGCAGGAGAGCATCCTGTTCGTCAACAGCCTGTCTGAGGCCGGCTTCCTCTGAGTTCGTGCCGTAGCGGCCAATGTCTGAGCTGCGTGGGTTCTGGAGCGACCGTCGACGCGTGTGCATTGTCAAACAGTAAACCGTAAAGAAGAGCGAACAAGGCGACGCTGCTCAGGTGTAAGTTGCGTGTTCCAAGCGTCCCCATCACTCGGTGAGAATTGGTTGCGCCACTGGTGTCGTACGCATTCGGCCCCAACACTGTAAGTATCGTACACGCGCTGCTCCGGTCTCAGTCGCGTCATAGTCAATCCGTCCGCCTGAACGCTCACTCGTCGCTATCGCTCCGCTTGGTCTTCTTCCATTCCCGCTCGTCGTCACCGTCTCCGTCTTCCTCCGTTGCGTCTTTCCGCGCGCTCGCGGCGTCGTCCGACTCGTCGTGGTCGCCGCTCGAGTTGTCCTCGTTCTCGTCGCTCGCGTCGGCGCTGCCGCTGCGGCTGCTCCGGCTGCTGCTCGTGTCCTGCTGGCGCACGCGACTGCTCCCTTTGGATGGCGGGAACACGCGCGGCGCCCGCGAGATCTCCAGCAGCGCCTTCACGTGCACGCCATTGGCGCTGCGCAGGTCCCCCTCGCGCGCGTCGCCGTCATTGTCGAGCTGCAAGGAGCAGTCCTCCTCTCGCCAGCGGTACAAATGCTCCAGGAAGTCGTCTCGGTCCACGTCGTTGGCGCCCAGATTCATCTTGTAGGCCATCGACATGCCGAGGTCCCACATCTTCATGCCGCTCAGGTACAGCAGCCGCCCCAGCGCGTGCAGCTGCACCGTCCCGGCGCCGTTCACGCGGCTAAAGCCCGTCAGACTCGTGTAGCTGCGGCCGACCGTGTACCCGAGCTCGCCGGCGGCCAGCGCGCCCGTCTCGGCATCGCGCAGCTCGACCGAGAAGAAGCGCACGATGCGGCCGGGGAACAGCTCGATGCCGTCGTCCTCGGCGTTGAACAGCGCGCGGAAGCCCTCGACGATGGGCGGGTACAGCCATGGGATGCCGTGCTTCTCGTGACAGCCGGCCACGACCGCGTCAAAGTCGCGGTTGAGCACCAGCGCGTACCTGCGCGCGCGCTTCTTGACCGACTTGGGCACGTGCTCGGGCTGGCCCTCGGCCAGGAGCTGGATGCAGCGCTGGCGGTGCAGCTTGGGCAGCAGGAAGCACTGGTCGCGGAACTCGGACGCGATCGGCAGAAAGCCCTCGTACATGAGGTGCGCCAGCAGCACCGGGTCGAAGAAGCGCGACACGTAAAAGTCGTCCTGCGAGTGGAACACGAACGAGCGCAGGTGCGACGGGATGTACTCGGCGTCGCGCTTCTTCTGGCGCGGCTTGGCGCTCGCGGACGTGTCGGCGGGGGCTGCGACGGCGCTGGAAGCGGGCGCGGAAGTCGTCATTGGGGCGGGGAGGAAGCAGCCTGGGGTTCTTCCGACGTTACCCTTTTGCCCTGTCGGATAGTGAATGTGCGAGCTTTTCTTTGTTTTTCTCGTGTGGGTGAGAGGGGAAGGGAGCAGGGTTACACGTGATGGGGGTACGCGCGGTGTACTCTTTTAGGTCGGATTTTGTGGCCCACATTGTGGTCCGACTGGGTGAAACAAACAAGGGTGGGCGAATGGGTTATTCTGAGAGTGATGGGTTGTAGGGTCATTTCTGGTAGACTTTGATATTTGGGTGTTTGGTGCGTGAGCATCGCGTGCGGCGAGCATGGGACGTTGAAGTTGTCGGAAACCGATATTTCTCCTTGTACGGTACTTCAGAACTGTTCGATCGCCACGTACATATTACTGTACTGTATGTAGTACAGTACACCACGGAATAAGCCTTGAGGACTTTTCGCGCAACGTCTCCTCCAAATGATCATAAGTAAATGGCGGGCATTCCGAAACAGGCGCGAGCAACGCGCAAACATCCATTGAGTGAGTAGGTGAATAGGTGAATAGGCTAGCAATGGAGCGGCATCGTCGCTGCGGTGCGTTCTTACTGCGTACTGTACGCTATCCATAGTACCAATACAAGTTCGCGTCGCGCGCCAACGGTCCAGAAGAATCCAGAGTAGTTATCGCTGACGTTGAAGCAGAATAAGGAAAAATCTTAGTCGGCAGGCGGGGCGGAAGATTTGCTTGCCCGAAAATCTTATCTTTCGGTTTATGGAACGAGAAGGGCCAAGAAAGAGACGCACGCAAAAGAATAAGAGACACGTAGCATTGTGTGAGCTGGGAACATGGCGCACGCGCCGCCTGTAAAATGCTGCTCCTCTCGTTCTTGTGCAATACTGTAACTGAGCCGAGTGTTCAAACGATCCATGTTGTGCGGGACATGTCGACGAAGGCAAGGGGCGCGCTCTTTCATCACCACGAGATGCGTAAATCTGTGACGAAGCCGACTCGACAGCAATAGTCACGGGGCGGTCGCTGATCGCTGACGTTCAACGAAGAGCTGCTTGGCGGCGCCGGCAGTTTTTCGCGAACGCAAATGGGCGATCGATCCGATCCATGCAGGTTGACCGGCCGCTCAGAGATACAGAGTATACAAATAATAAGAACCGGGTGAATTCCAGTTGCTCAAACAAGCATCTCTGCGCTTGAAGCTCGAGCGTTGGCTGGTTCTCTGCGCCGGCGAAGAAACTGCAGTTTTGAAGTTTTGCAAATGTTAAAACCGGAGAAGCAGCAAGCGAACGCCGCATTGTACAGATCGATCGATCAATCGAAAGCCCATGTACGATCTGCTCCAGTCGAGGCTGTCCGACAGAAAAGAGGGCGAACTGCTGGACGAACGCACGATGTGTGGGCATTGTACAGTGCAACGTCTGGCGCCATTGCTTTGTGGCCCCACCATTCGGTTCACCTGAAGCTTGTATCGGTTCGAATGACAATCCCTCGTGATACAAAAGGGTGCTTGGAGTTTGTTTATGGCTCACACATCTTGATTTTTACATACGTCAAACCCATACTAAACAAATTGTCAATACTAATTCCAAGTCATTTCGATAAAATTGCCAAAAAGGTCTGGATCTCCTGGACAAAACGGTTTAGGGCAGGGCAAGGGTAATCGCCAAGGTCGGTGGTTGCAACTTGCCGACGAGGCCCTTTGATACAGTCGCAATGTATGATTCCATCCCTACCCCTATGCCGTCCCCTTCCCCTTGTTGCCAAAAGCCAGTGTCTCTATTTATGCGAAGGTGTGTTGTGTGTGGGAAGGGCGTCTGGGGTTTTTCCTAACCAAACGGTCGAGGTTTTATCCCTCGCTCTCCACATCCGCCGTCTTTTTGCGCTCTCTCTCTCTCTCTCTCTCTCTCTCTCTCTCTCTCTCTCTCTCTCTCTCTCTC
>JAADYG010000754.1:0-15571 GCA_023338115.1 Phytopythium boreale | reverse complement strand
GGGGGGGGGGGGGGGGGGGGGGGGGGGGGGGGGGGGGGGGAGACGAGAGGAATTGAAGAGCATCGCGTTGTGCGATAGGGAGTTTGAGTCTTAGAGGAGTTGCCGCGAGCAGTGTCTGACACAGGGAAGGCGAACGCGTGCGCTTGCTAGCCGACCGGTGGGGATCCAGTCAAGAGAGAGCGATAATCAAGAGCCACATGTTTATTTCTTTGCTGCAAAAGTCCATGAAGGCTGCTCCATTTATACTCGGTGAGTGCTTGCTCACCTCCAATTCTACCGCTGCCTATAATTAGCTGAGCCATTGCCGGGCATTGAACTGGCAATACTTCTTGCTTGTCTAATGCCGAGCCCTGTCCTGCTTGATGCAATCGAAGCGCGCTGCGTGCCGATGGTAAGCTAGCGGTCGTATTGAACGACCAACCTAGGCATTTCGAAGCGGTGGACGCTCCTGCAATGCCCGTCAGCGAGTCCGACAGATCGTCCGCCGAGTTGGTCGCCGCGCCAACGACTGCTCTTCCACGCCCGGTGCAGACCGATAGCAGCGGGAGTTCCGATCGAAAAGCAGGCTCCAAGTGTGATGACACCGATAGTGAGAAGGAGAGCGATGTGTCCCGAGAAGATCGGTCAAGTGGCCGCGTCAAGCATGCGGTCGAGCAGGTCGAGCACAAGCAGCAGCAACGGCAGGCATCAACTTCAACGGCGACCAGTTTCAAGATCGGGGTGCAATCCCACGCCCGTGACCCAAAGTTGCTGTTCGCCGCTGCCCGTGATGTCGTTCGGGCGTCGCTGTCTCCTCGCTCCAAGGCGTCTAAAGCTGCAAATACGGCCAATGTGGGCTCACCGAAGGGGTATGAAGCTGCCGTGGCGCCGATTCGCACCGCGTTCGGCAAGTTCCGGCGGTCAAGCACGCTTGCTAGCGCCAAGGCCAGCACGCGTGCGTTGTCGAACGGTGGAGCACAGCCTGAGCAGCCTGTAGACACGACAAATTCGGCAGGATCAGTGCAGCAACGACAACCAAATGGTCCAAACGAGCCGCCATCGTCAAACTTCCCGACTTCAGCGCCGCTGGCCAAGTCACGATCCCCGGTGGCGCTCAAGATCGACACCAGTTGCTCCCAGCCCGTCGGTGATGACTCTGTTGGTCGCGGGTTCGTCGATGAAGTACGGCGGACGCTGGACGAGCTCGTGCTGCTCCTGGACAGCGTAGACCCACGCAAACTGGTGGCGATCCGGCTCGGCGGCGAGCTGCGCGGGCTGCTTGGCAAAGCGCAGGACGAGTTCTGCGCGTACGAGGCTGCTTTCGCCGAGCATGCCGGCCACGTGGGCGTGTCGATCGCGCTGCAGAACTTCGCGGCATCACTGCACCAGGTCTTCGGCCTCGCCACGCGACTGCAAGCGGCCAAGTTCCTGCTCAACAAGACCTTCAAGCGCGAGGTGACCTTCGCGTTCCAGGAGATCAACTCGTACTACACGTCACTGTTCATGGAGCTGTCCATGGCCGTAGCTCGCCGCTCAGGTATCGAGCTCCCGCTCCCGAGCCCCGTGAAGCTGCAGCCGCCATCGCCAGTTGCAGAGTCAGCCATGGTGACGACGGCTGAGACGTCAGTACAGACGGATGACCAGCCACCGCCAGGTAACAAGTCATGATGTCATGCTAAAGTTGTCTGGTAGCGAGAACGCTGATCTACTCGAATGCGAAATGCAGAGCCGGCCATTTTGGACAGCGACCGCCTCTGCCTGGAGGCACACATGCACTTCTTCGGCCACGGCGTCGCTCAAGATCGATCCAAGGCGCGAGAGCTGTACCAGGTACGAACAAACACTTCCCAGTATTAGCATGAAGCCGTGTGATCATCAACCTGAACGTCTCTCGCCGCTCTCTTGGCGTCAGGCCGCGGCGGAACAGGGAAACGTCCAAGCTATGGCGTGTCTTGGGCACATGTACATGACTGGCGAGACGGTATCATCGACCGGGGTAACGGCGGGCACTAGTGCAATCGCGCTGGAGAAGGACCTGCTAGTCGCCGAGGAGCGGCTACGGCAAGCGGCCGCAGCGGGTAGCACTGATGCGGGGGCTTTCCTCGGCCAATTGATGGTGCGTCCGCTCACGTGTACAGTCTTCGACTGGAACGGTAACTGATTTTCGACTGCAACCGGGAGTAGTGTGAGAAGGCCGACCACGCGACTCAAGACAGCGAGTGGTGTGCGCTGTACGCGCTCGCCAAGGACCAGTTCTCGCTCGCCGCCGACCGCGGGCACAGCGATGCGCAGTACCGACTCGGTAAGTGCTTGGTAGTGGTCATTATCTACCTTTGCCAGTGGTTCTCATGCAACGAACGCAACCAATTGTGGACTTCAGGGATGCTGATCGAGCGAGGACTCGTGGGCGCTGCTCCAGACCTCGTGACGGCCGCACACTGGTACACCAAAGCCGCCGAGCAGCAGCACGCGGGAGCCGAGGCGAGTCTAGGGCGACTGCACTACCAAGGGGACGCGCCACAGCTTAAAGATACGAGCAGGGCCATCCATTTCCTCCAACGCGCCGCTGTCAAGGTACGTGAACGGCAAAAGGCTCATTTTCTGTCAGCACAGTGCGCTAGACTAACGTCTGCTGCTCTCGCGCGCTCTCTACAGGGTGACGCGGACTCGCAGGCCTTGCTGGGCGCCATTTACTGCGCCGGCGACGGCGTCAAGCGCGACGTGGACCGTGGGGTCGCCTTCCTCCGATCGGTGCGGCGTCGTGCTCACACGACGATCGTGTTTATTTGTGACAGAATGCTGACGCACACGTACATGACAAATGACCTCCAGGCCGCGGACAGTGGAAGTGGCGATGCTATGACGAGACTTGCGCTCGTCTTGCTCACCTCCGTGTCGCTCGGTCGCGGCGACAACGGCGAAGAAATTGGATTACCGACGCATACGCCAACGTCGTTGCGCTTCGGCGACCGAGAGGAGATCCACGACGAGGCGTTGAGGCTACTACTAAACGCCGCGGCGACTTCACCTACAATGTCCCCGCTTGGGCGGCAGGCACACGCACAGTTTGCGCTTGGCGAGCTGCTCGAGTCGTCGCCTCTGCTGATGGATCGGGCGGCCGCTTTGAGGTTCTACTCCAAGGCCGCCAATGCCACGCCGGTGCGCTTGCCTTGCCCTGTTTGGACGCTGAAGTCGTGAAAGGCACCTCACCATCGTTGATGCATTGCCGTGGCAGTATCACGTATTGGCGGCTCGACGGGCGGCGGCCATGCACTACTCGGGCGTCGGCTGCGCGGTCGACAAGGCCTACGCTCGCCGCCTGTACGCGCTTGCAGCCGATGCCGGCGATGCTGATGCGCTCAACGCTCTCGGTACGCCACATTTCATGGTTCATCACCGCTGGCACGAAGAATTAACCGACAATTGGCAGGACTCATGTGCGAGGAGGGCGAGGGAGGAGATCTGGACCTGAAGCAGGCGGCGCTGTGCTATCGCGCGGCCGTGGCTCGAGGCCATGCGCACGCGCACTTCAACCTGGGACACCTCCTCGCGCGAGGACGGGGCGTCCGGCGAGACCCGGACGCTGCACTAGCGCACTTTGAGCAGACCGCGGCCCTCGGATACTCGCTAGCACACCAGTTCTTGCCACCGACGTAGAGGACAACCGAGCTCGCAGAATAGAGTTTGCATGTATGTCTTCGTGGGTTTACCCTCGTCCCTGTCGTGTAACATGTTCGCTGCGCTACCGTGAGGTCTTCTTCCTCACCTCTTACGCCAGCTCTCGCCGCGTGTACTTCTGCTCGTCCATGTACTCGACGCAGACCGTGCGGTTCGAGAACCCGCGGCCGTGGAGCTCGGCCGCCGCGTTCTGCGCCGACTGCACGTCGCCAAACTCGACAAAGACCTGCCAAAATCATGCCAGCAAAAACCGGATTAGCAATCCAGTCACGGCCAACCAACAACCTACTTGCGCGCTCTTACCTTGCCGACAGCGGAGGGGATGCCGTCGCGCGGGCGCGGCAGCAGGAGCGATGGCACCTGGCCGAAGCGTTCGCACTCCGTCTTGATGTCGTCCACGATGTCGCTGTACTCTTCCTCGTCCTCGAGCTCCTCCGGCGTCACCATGTTGAGCAGCACGATGACGCGCGAGGGCGTGCCAGCCGGGGCACTCGGAATGCCGAGCCCAGCGAGGCTCATGACCTGCATGGCCGCGAGGGACGGGTCCAGGCCCATCTCGAGACCCGAGTTGACCGTGCCCGCGGCGCTGGCGACGGCCTTGGCGTTCTCCTGCGACATAGCGCGCCGCACCGTCAGCGTCTTGTCGCCGAGCGTCATGCCGTTCAGTCCAAGACACGCAGCGTCCGTGACGGCAAGGTCCATGTACTCGCAGAAGCCGTAGCCCTTGGACAGGTTCGAGTTGAGCTCCTTGACGAGGTGGAAGGACCGCAGCGGGCCGAACGCCTGCAGCAGCTCCTTGACCTGCTCCTCGTTCAGATGGTATGGCAGTCCGCCAATGAAGACTTTGCCCGGTCCATCGCTCACGGTGGTCGACACGATGCCGAGCGCCGCGAGGTTCAGTTGCGGGATCGGCCCCAGGTCCGTGGGCACGGTCGCCGGGTTGTAGTCGTTCGGGCGGCGGATCTTGAGCGGCTGGCCGCGGAACGAGACGCCGTCCAGGTTCATGCACGCGGTCGTGAGCTCGATCGTGCGCAGCTCGACGAACGCAAAGTGACGCTCGCGGTTGATGTAGACCGAGACCACGGCCCCGCCTTCCTGCCGCTCGCCGAGCGCGCGGTCGATCACGTCGTTGAAGAACTCGGTGATCTCCGTCTCGTTCACGTCGCCAATGCCGCCGACGTACAGGCGCCGCGCGTGACGCGTCTGCTGCGAGTAGCCGCCGCCCGGGGCGTGGCCGGCGTTCCCACCGTAGCCCCCGCCGAACGGACGGTTGAACGCGTTCTGTGTAACGAGTTCATTGCAACACATTGATGGTCAGGTGTTGGGTACAAGGGTACGGAAGCAATTGCTTGCATCGCACACGTACGCCATGGGGAAGCGATCCAGGGGCGTTGGGCATGTCCATGGGCGGGCCGCCCGACCTCGGCCCCACGCCAAAGGACGCGGGGCCGCCGGCGCCCGAGAGCGCCGCCATGTTCTGCTGCAGGATGGCCTGCGCCGCGTACGCCGCGGCGTTCTCTTCAGTCACGCCCGGCGGGCGCACGTCAAAGTTGGACTTTTTCCTGCGGCGCACGATGCGCACGGACGAGCGCGAGCGGGAGCGCGAGCGGCGAGACGACCGGCGGCGAGACGACGAGCGGTCCCGGTCCTTGGAGCGCCGGCGGGAGGACGAGCGGTCCCTGGAGCGCCGGCGCGACGAGCGCCTACTGCGGTCGCGGTCGTCCTTGTCGCGGCTCCGGCTGCGCGCGCGCGTGCGCCGCGACGAGCGCGATCGACTGCGCTCCTTCCGGTCGCGACTGCGCCGCGAGGACCGCGAGGACCGCGACGACGGCCGCTCGCTGTCCTTGGACGGCACCGGCACCGGCTCCTGCGTTTCGTACAGACATAACAAGCACATATAGGGCGTCTGTGAGATGCGCTGCCGTCTATGGTTGGACGTACTGGGTCCAATCCGAGGCTCAAAGCCACCGAGAACGTGTCAGTGCGGTGCACTTACAGGCGCGTCGGCGAACTGGTGCGCTCCGTTCGCGGGCGCCTCGGGGGCGGGCGGGTACGCGGCGGCCTGGGGCTGAGCCGCCTGCGCCAGCTGCTGCTTCTTCATCCACGCGGGCAGCGTGAGCTCGCGCCCTCGGCCCGCCATTTTGACGCGTCGAGTTTAAACAAGAGGGACTCGAGGGACTTGTCGACCGCCAATCTGCACGTCCAACGGCTCGAAACGAGGCGGAGAACGCGGCGGATCGTCGCGGACGGGCGGAAAAGACGGAAGGCCACCGGAGGAGGCGCGCGCAGCGGTCCTAGACGGCGAGAAAGAGCGCGTAGGGCGAGAGCTGGAGCGCCGCCGCGAATCGCGTCTATATGACGGCGGACGAAGCGTTTGCCACGAGCGCGGCCGTCCCCCACTGGGTCTCGGCGGGTTGCTGGTGGAGGGGGTAGCCAGTACCCTCATGCAGCAATTCACTGTCATAGTTGATACAAGTACTCGAAATAAAAGGTTATGGGTATCGGGAACAACGATCCGTAATTTACGGCATCAAAGAACATCCATAACGATATTAGGGACGTTTAGGGATGTTGCCAGGAGCGACGATCCTCACACATGACAAACACATGCACGCTACACTATGGCAACACCTGAGCGCGCCGGCCCTGCATGCGCGCTACGTGACCGCGCACGCGACTCGAAGGAGCACTACAGTAGCGTACAGTAATAGCACGTTCAGTTGACTCCGCCGCCGCAGTCGCTGCGGACCTGACGCGCCATCCGCACGGCGTCGTCGTCGTCCGCATCTCTTAGGGCGTTCGCCATCCACGTGCAGCTCGGGAGCTGGTTTAGCGCGGCGGCGACGCGCCGACAGGCGTCCTGCTCGCAGTACTCGGTCGCAGAGGCGCCCGCAGCCGCCCACTTGAACGGCACGAGCAGGAGCGGCGTTGTGCACTCCATAAGCTGCTGGCGGAGGCCGCTCGACGCCAACAGCGCGCGTAGCTGCGCGCTTCCGTCGCAGTCGGCGGCGCCGCCGGCAACCGCCGTGGAGTTCGCCCAAGCGGTCGCGAGCGCCAGCACTGCGAGCAGACGCCGCATTACCAGCACTTTGGTGGGGCGCTCTCTGGTCGTTGACTTGGGATATAAACGGCGGGATCGGCGAGAGAGCTTCTCGTGGGCGAAGAGACGCGCGATCGACTTGCGCAGGGGCGGAGAGCGATCAATCGTTTAAAGGTTTAAAGGACCGATCAGCAAGCCAACAAGCGCGCAAGATGAGCGCCAACCGCGTCGTGACGGAGCAGACCGAGCGGTTCGTCCGCGCGAGCGAGTCGGGCGACGCCAAGACCGTCGCCGAGCTGCTGCGCGACCCGCAGGTCGACCTCAACTGGCACTGCTCCGAGTCGGTGAGCTCGTCTGGCGGTTCTTTCAATGGGAGATCGTGGCGACTTGGTCACTCTAATGACGCCAACACGCGCCAAAACAACCATGCAGTACGGCGCGACGCCCGTGATCGCCGCGATCGCCAACGGCCACCTCGAGGTCGTGCAGCTGCTGCTGTCGGTCGGCGTCCAGCTCGGCGCGCTCAAGACTCCGGTGAGTGCTCGCTTCATCTCGCTCGCTGTAGATCTTGTCACGAGTGTCTTGGGGTTAGCTCTACCGCCGTGGCTATCCTCCTCTCGAGCGCAGGACCGCAACAGCCCGCTGCACGAGGCCGCGTTCCACAACAACGCCGCCGTGCTCGGCTCTGTGCTCGCGAAGGTGAAGGAGACGGCGGCCACTCCCGAGGACGCCAACGCGCTCATCAACCTGCAGAACCAGGTAAACGGTGTCGTTGCTTTGGGGGGACACGACGCTGTTGTGTTGTACATTGATGCGTTATCTTCCGCCTGGACCGCTAGTTTGGCAACACGCCGCTGCACAACGCTGCGCGATGTGGCGGCCCTGAATGCGTCGAGCTGCTCCTCGCGTCGGGCGCCGACGTCCACCTCAAGAATGTGGTACGAACGCTACGAGCGCGGTGCTTTCCAACCTGGTCGGCCTCGTCTAACCATAGATTGCCTGCGCTCTACTCTTCGTGTAGAACGGGTCGATCCCCTTGCACCACGCGTGCTACAGCGAGGAGCCCAATGAGAAGGTCGTCCAGCTGCTGGTCGATGCCGGCTCGGACGTGAACGCCCAAGACGCGCAGGGCTGTACGCCGGTGATCGCGGCCGCCAAGAAGAACCAGGCGGGCGTCATCGCCCTGCTGCGCGCTCGTGGCGCCGACGTGTCCATCAAGAATGCGGTGCGTAGCTCCAGTCGGCGGTGGGTGGAATCGACTTTGCGGCTGATGCCTTGCTCCTTGCTATTATATCCGTGCGATCACAGTTCGGCGAGGACGCCGTGTACTTTGCGCAGCTTCGAGACAACTCGCAGTCGATCCAGTCGCTGGCATGAGAAGTGGAGCGCCCAGCATTGCAAGAGAAGTACATTCTCGACGGTAATCTGCATGATACCTTTCACTTTGTGCCCTTGACTGTCTCCAGGCTGTCGTATTATTATTGCCTGGGGGTTGTTAAATACTAGAAGTACAGACCAGTGAGCTGGCATCGACTTGGGCAAGAATACTGACGTCGAGCTTGGCTGTGCTCGCAATGGGCGCGCGACACACGGGGCAGTCGAGGCGCGCGCTCAACCAGCGGCTCACGCACGTGTCGTGGAACTCGTGGCCGCACGGCAGTCGCACCCCCGAGCGACTCTGCTCCACGATGCGCGTCGCCGCCTCTTTCTTGGAGCGCTGGCTGACTCTGCGGTTGTCATCCCCCTCCTGCTCCACTTCCAGACGCTCGAGGCAGATCATGCACTCGGACGACGACGAGGAAGACGAAGACAGGGGGCGGAACTTGGCGATGGCAGCGAGCGAGTCGCGTTCGCCGGGGTAGCGCACGCGCGCGAGGTTCTCGACGATCTGGAGCAGTTCGCGCAACGCTGCGCACTGGTACGCCCACTGGGCGTGCGCTGCCATCAGCTTGAAGACGTCACAGAAGAAGCGCTCGACGCGCGCGGCCTTCTCCGAGATGCGATGCTTGCCGCTGAGCACGCTCAGCTTCGAGATCGGCTCCCACTCGCGCAGCTGCTTCTGCAGTGTGAGGCATATGGCGCACGGCTCGTTGCGGGTATCGCAGCTCCTGCCGGACCGGAGGTGGCCGCGCACGACGCGCCGCATGCGCTTCTGGACGTCACGCAGCTCCGAGAGCGACGTGCCGACGCCCCAGGTCGTGCGGCGAGGCTGCAGCCGCGTCATCTCCACGAAGAAGCGCGCGCGGAGCCGGTGGCGGGTGTGCGCGATCGCCACGTCCACCTGCACGTCCGCGAGGCTGGCGCAGCGCGCAATGTCGGCCAGTCGCTCTCTCCGCTCGTCTTGCTCGTCGCCGTCGACGTCGCTGTTGTCCGAGAGGGAGGCGTCCGCGAGGTCGTTCCGTGGCGGGAAGATGCTGTTGACGTGCACGTGTCGGTGTCGGTCGTGGTCGTGGCCGCGGCTGAGGCTGAGGCTGAGGCTGCTGCTCGTCGCGGTGGTCGCGATCGTGTCCGTGTCGGTGCTCGAGTCGTCGAGCTCGTAGCGGGTCGAAGCGCCCGACGCTCGTCGCGTCAGCACCGCCGCAATCGCCACCGCCATGGCCATCCTGTCGCCGTTGTCCCTATCGTTGCGGTTGTTTCGGGTCGATTTGCACCCGTCGTGCGGCAAATCCGATACTGGCAGCGCTGGGGATTGGTCTCAAGCCCTAAACTTGGGCGGCGTTGTTGACGAGAGCTTCTGCGCATCCGTCAGCTGCGAGAGCTGTTTACGCTCCTCCTGTCGAGACACCGAGCCCCACGCCGGCTTTCCGTGTGCAGAGACGTCCGTCTATAGCAGCAGCAGTTGGCGATGCCGATGATTGGCGAGATGGTGGAAGAAGCGACCGTGTCGCACCGACACGCGCAATGGGATCTCGCCAGGGGAACTTTCCGCCGAAAAATTTACGTTGGACTTCCGTGTTTTTGCGTCCTTCGAGTCCCTCGTGATGGCACGGCGTCTCGCGGTTCTCGTCCGCGCTGCTTCAACGGTGGACTTGTGAAGGCGACCGCCAGTGTTAAATCGGTCATTCTCGCCGTTATCCAGGGGTGTTCGGGTTGCGTTTCGTGTTGGGAGAGGAGGCGTCGAGGATTACAGAATTATACTGTAGACGCGTGTCGGACCGAATGAGCATCCGCCATCACTCGGCTGGGCCGTCAGGGCCATCAGCAGCTTGCTTGGCGACTGGAAAACGCTCCAGTCGAGTGCGTGGCAGGCATATACGGAGCGACGCTCAACAAGCTGTCGAGCCTTCTGCTGGGGCGATCGCACGCAACTTGTGCGTAATACAGCTCGTGGTGGACGCTGGGTGTCATGCCATGGTTGCATGCGCAGCAGCGTCGACAGCCTCGCCTCGGTGTCTCACAGATGACATTCCAGGCTGGCAAAAATGTTTGAGCAAGCGCACTGCCTGGAAGCCTTTGGTCGCTTTTCCACGAGGGCCACACCCATTCCGGTCAAACACAAGAGTCCACGCAAGTGTAATCTCACATTGAGCTCTTCAAAGGCAACAAGCAAAGACAGCGTTTGAATGCCAGTATTCGAGTTTATTCAGCCATTACAAAACCACCAGTCGGCTCGACAACTCCCGCTACAGGAACTGTCGAGCCGTCTGGGGTCGAGCTCCTAGAGCTGTCCACCAGTCAAAAGACTAGGCGAAACGCTCTAGTACTGCGCCTTCTTGGCGGCCTCCGCGGCGATGGCCTTGGCGCGCAGCTCGAGCTTCTTCTGCGTCTTGAGGCCCATGATGCCACCACCCCACTTGCGGCGGTAGGTCGTGTCCTCGTTGAACTTGGCGTGGAAGGCCTGAGTCAGCGAGTCAAACTTGGCCTTGTCCTCCTTGTTCACGTGCGTGAGCGCGACGACGGCGGCGTTCTTCTTGTGCACGAGCTGGCCGAGGCGAGCCTTGCCCTTGACGATCGCGTACGGGATGTCGAACTTGCGGCACAGAGCCGGCAGGAACACCACCAGCTCAATGGGGTTCACGTCGTGCGCGATCACCACAAGCTTGGCCTTCTTGTTCTCGATGAGCGAGGTCACGTGGTTCAGGCCGTACTTGATGACGGCAGGCGGGGCCGAGGCCTCCTCCTTGCCGGCGGCGATGTTGCGAAGACGCTCCGTCTTGGCGGCCTTGGTCTCCGGCTGGTACTTGAGCAGCATCTTGAAGAGGTCCGTGGCCGTGTTCTTGTCCAGCGTGTTGCCGAACTGGTTGATCGACGGCGGCACCTTCAGGCGCTGGTACAGGATCTTGCGCTGACGCTGGATGCGCACGTAACGCGGCCAGCGCACGAAGCGGGACAGGTCGCGCTTGGGCTGTGGATCGGGAAGAACGGCAACAAAAGCGTTAGCGTTACTGTCGAGCCGCCGTGAGAGGCACATGCACACAATTTCTTCACAGTGTGACCCGCCCGCCCCTCCGTCTCACTAGAAGACAGCCGGCGCGAGCGAGTCGACTGTGTATCAGCATGACAGTGTGGTATGTGGTCTTTACCCTTGGGGGAGCGAGTTCATCGAGAAATAAACTGCCGCCACAAGTTTGTGTCATTGCGGTCGTGGGGGACCCGCTACACAGTTTCCCGCGCTACGACGAGGTGGCAGACAGGAGCCAGTAGCCATCGGCCACCGACCCCCGCACCGCCGACCTCGCGCAGGCACGTAGCCGCGCTACCACACGAAGTGACAGCGATCGGCGTCCGTGCGGAGAGGTTGTGAAAAAATTGCTAATGGACACTCGGTCCCCCAGCCACGTCGCTCTCGATGAGAGAAGGAGGCGCGGCCGGAAGACGCGAGGCCATGCAGAAACATTGGATGCTTCAGTATACCTGCACGTCACCGCCAAGACGGAAGTTCTTGGGCGTGCTCTGGAAGAGAGGGTTCTTCTTCGGCTTGGCGGCACCGGCCGTCTTGGCGCCCTTGACCGTCTTGGTCGTCACCTTGGTGGTGGTGGTGGTCTTCTTAACCTTCTTAGTCGGCTGTTCGGTCAGATACATCGCGAGCGTTAGCCATCCAGTCGGGGCGTATGGGGGGTCAATCGACGCGGGGGCGCGTCCTTCAGGAGGACGTAGCCCCGGGAGCGCCTCGAAGCATAGAGGAAGCGGCCTAGAGACGCACCATTTTGCTTCGGCTTGTCACTCGTGGATGGCGAATAAACGAATGGAAAGCGCCCCAACCGCGCCGCTCCCCGCCCGCCAACAGCTAAAGGTGACTGGCTCAGAACCGCCGGAGAGTTTCAGCCAATCAGAGTGTCCTCCCCAACGAAACAAGAGTATACCGGGTATACGGGTATACATCCCTGCGAAACCCGATATAGTGGCATGTTACTCGTTCGAGCTGCATGGTCAACCCCAGGGGAGTTGAAGTCGCACTTCCGGAAAAGACGTCAAGCACAATGAGACAGGACGACGCCCACCGCGATCCCAATCATAATATGCTGGCGCGGTGTTTCACCGCTCGTCGCTGCTCGTCATGCCCTGGGTGTGTTCCCACACCCGAATGGCCTTTCCCTCTGTGTCTCGACCCGCCCCTGGTACTCGACGGGGCTGGACGGACTAGCTGATTAGACCGACGATGACGATGGCGCACGGGCTCGTGCGGTGGCTGCTGCTTCAAGCGCTCGCCTCGTGCTCGTCTGGCGCGGGTAATACACTCGACGATAAGCTTTTGTCCGCGCTGCCGGCGCAGGCGCGTGGGTGCAGTGCCTCGAGCGCGTTGGCGGCCGCGAGAAGGGAAGCTACCGACGCGCAGTCCGCCATCGTGGGCCGAGCGGTACTTTCGGAAAGGCCGTCGGATTCAGGGTGGTCCTTTCTCGGCGTCGACCCACTTCAGCAGCAACCGTCAAAGAACAACTCAACCTCCAGCAGTGGAGGCGACAGAAGGAACAAGCGCACTCCAGGCGGGATGGTGCGGCGAATTGGCGCGTGCGCGGTGGCAGCGGGGAGTGCGGGGCTACTAGCTCTCGCCTCCTGGTTGTGCTGCTTTCGCGGGGGCAACGTGCGTCGGTTGTGTACACGTGTGTTGGCCTCGCGCCGCGCTGCCTCGTCCAAAAATGTCGCCCTGGCGCCGGAGTCACCCGGGGTGAAGGTAGTCCAAGACGCGTCAGACGACGAGTGTACGCCACTGGTTACCGAGCGGGTCGACGACGGCACCGCCGCAGGCGTCGACAGTGATCCAGAAGAGGCGACATGGGAGTCAAGCAGCGGTGATGGAGAACGCTCAACGCTCGACAAGATCGACGGTACTTCGGAGCGGAGTCTGTGGTCGCGGACCTCGTCGTGCTCGATCGACAGTCATGACAAGACGACTGCAAGCGAGTTCGACTTCGTGTCGACCGACGGTGAGGCTGAAGCCGACGTGGAGCAAATGCGTGTCGGAGCAAAGAGCGTCAGCCCCACGGACGCAGGCATGTCGACGGGCGGTGATATTACTGCCGAACTAACTGGAAGCGACACGTTGCGCGAGAAAGCATTCGCGTTGGCGCATCAGCTGGTTCCGCATACAACTGTCACTGGCCACTTCTACGTTCATCAGGGCTCGCCCCGCGACGACACGGAGGCTTCTTCGGCAAATACGCGGTCGTACGCTTTGCAAAAGGCGCGATTTGAATCTATCGCGCGCGAATGGGTCGCCATGCAGCTTGACATCTACGAGAGCCTTGGCGATTGTTCCCAGCACGCTGAGCTTGAAACTACCCTCGTTGCGACCTATGCGGAGTTGGTGGCCTCGCAGGAATTTGTCGACGAGCAGTCTGAGCTAGTGCAGCGCTGGGAGCGCGCGAATGCGGCGGTCAACGAGGCTGCGTTTCGAGTCGTTCGCTCGGCGTTGGACGGATATGACCGCGCCGTGGCATCGTTGTTGGGTTGCACCACCCTCGTGCGGCTTAACATCTTGGAACAGCGACTCGATAGCCTCCAGGTGCTCGACATCTTCTATCCGCGCGACTCGCATGGACTCAAGTCGGCATCCGCATCCCTGGTATTGGGCGTCAATGTGGGAAAGCTGTCATTGTTGGAGTTGCGCGCGTTGGCCCACGTATTCCAGGTGACAACTACGTTCTCGATTGATGCGAAGGAGGCGGTATGGCTTGCGCGGCTGAGAAAAGCGCTTGTGAACGTAAAGCACGACTACGACGCGCACCGCCGAGCGCAGATGGAAGACCGTGCTGGAACCGGATGGTGCTGCATGTCAGCGCAGGCGTGCGCGTTCCGCACTTCATGGGAGTGCGTGCTCCCGGTCTACAAGGTGCAAGCTAGCGCCAACCTCATGACAGCGTACTGCGACCTCGAAGCCTCGACGCACTGAAGCTCCTCCGCAGTGAAGACCCCCGTCACGTTGGTAGGTGGCCGCTTCTCTCGTTTTATCACGATTCATCTCTTTCTTCGTTGCTGCTCGCCTGATCCTGGCCACCTTGATAGATCGCATTGAGTTTGCCTCGTATAGATCTTTCTTCACCTCGTGCTATCGCTTACTACTCGGCCAAGTGCGCGCGCAACTGATCAAACACGCCGACACCGCGCTCCAACACACTGCGCTTCCACGACGCGCTCTGGTGCAGGTAGAACACGTCTCGCAGCGTCTGCGCGGCCGGCAAGCGGCACGTGGTCGCGTTCGCGTTGAAGAACGCGTTCTCCTCGACCGTCGCGCGCAAGATGAACACGCCGGGCACGGTGCCGAACTCCTGTGTCACCAGCAAGTCGCTCGTCCTCTTGCTCTCACCCGACAACTCCGCCAACAAGGACGTCACGCCGTCCATCGTGAAGCCCTCGGCGGCGTCGTAGCCGTCCGACACGCCGCTTTCGTCGCTGAACACAGGTACGATCCTGCTGCTCTCGTCGCTGCCGTCGGCCACGGAGAAGACCTGACGCGCGAGCGTCACGTTCACGTCCTTCTGGAGCAGCAGCGTGTCAACCCCCGCGGCGCCAAGCCCCGTGTGCACGTCGATCATGCCGAACCTGGTCACTTCGCTCGTCACAACGTGCTGACGAAGGAAGCGGTCCAGCAGCAAGAGGCTCGGCTCGAGCTCCCTGCCGCCGTAGTACAGCGACGACGGGAAGTGGTAGTTGCCGCTCACGACTGCGCGCTTGATCGCGCCGAAGCCCATTTCCAGCAAGTAGCGCGCGGCTCGCGGCCAGAACAGCCAGTCCGACCCGCACGCCGACGCGGAGACCAGCGGGTTGAGGATCTCGTACACGTCCATGTAGCCGTAGGCGTTGGGATCCTGCCCTGCCCGCCTCGCGAAGCCCTCCGGCGGCAGGTAGTTGCGGTTCAGGTCCACATTGTGCTCGTTGAAGCGCCGCAGCTGCGAGAACCCGAACGGGTTCAGCGCGTGCACGAGCACAACGGTCGGCTTTGCCGCATCCACCGCGTTCTCTCCTGGCTTGTCCGCGATTCGCTCGAGCAGCCGCGACTGGATGGCGCTGCCCGCGAAGCCCTCGACGCCGTGCGTCCCCGAAATGTGCAGCAGAACGCGGTCGGGGGCGCCCTTGACGACGGCGACGTCGATGGACAGGTCCAGGTGCGCCAGCTCCGGCAGCGGCAGCGAGAAGAGCGTCGTGTCCTCGGCTTCGGCTGCGCGGGACCTGAACAGCGCGCGCGCGTTGTAATACGAGTCGCTGAAGTGGCTCTCCACCGCGTCCGCCTCGGCATCGGCGCCTGAGCGGCGAGGGAGAAGCGCGTACGAGTCGATGGGCGCGAAGTTGTGCTGGACGTGCAGCGCGAGCGCCGCCAGCAGCGCCACGAGCGGCGGCCAGAGCGACGGCATGCTCTCGATCCGATCCGAAGAGTGAAGAGATAGAGACTGCGAGTTTGTATTTTTTTTTTTTTTTGGGGGGGGGGGGGGGGGGGGG